>RJWM01005685.1:0-89986 GCA_004363535.1 Dasyprocta punctata
CAACTGGAATATCTGCATCACTGTGAAAAACAATCCTGTGGATTTCAGTCCTGCCAGTAGCTCATAAGTAGAAAGCACACCTATTTGAGTGAGTGTTTTAGATTATCTGTGGGTAGCCAGTCAGCACATTGAAAAGCTTTGGAAGTCACATTAGGGTCCATGACAAATTCCAAAGGAATTGAGTATGTACATAGGTCATTTTGTATCAGATTTTAACATCAACTTCAACACTTTTAACATCTGAGACTGAATAATTCTTTGTTGAAGGTGCAATCCTGTGTTTAATAATATCCTTAGCCTTTATCCATTAGATTCCAATAGAATTCTGACCCCCAGTTATTACAACAGTAAACTGTCTACAGACATTACCAAATATCCACTAGGGGACAAAGTTTTCCCTAGTTCCAAACCAAACCACTGTTCTACAAAGAAAAGATTTCTTCCCTTAGGTAAGAGTAATTTTTATGAATTTTCTGAATTGACTTCTTAATGGAAGAAAAAATATTAATATTCAATTGTCTAAGACTTCTGGAAAGTTTTGACTTTTACTTTTCTCATGAAAAGTTAGTTCTTCAAAGAATACACTTTGTTTTAAATATTTGATTTACTTAAATGATTACTTGTCAATGGACTAAAAGACAAGGACATTGTTTTATCTCCTAAAGGGCCAGCACTAGACATTTTAGGCTTTCTGGATCATATAATGTCTGTTCTAACTACTGAACTATGCTACCGAACATAGCCATAACACTGATAATATGTTAAGAATGAGTATGCATACATTTGTATGAATTTTCTTACAAAACTGTTTGTTCTTTCATTTGAGAATTATGGTAAAATTTTAGAAACATCATATTTGGTGGGTAGTCTTTGTTACACACACACATTAGAGAATAAAGAACAGAAGAGATTTAAATTAGACATAGAGGAATGCTTCTTAATTGTAAAATACAGTGTAGGAAGAAAGGGTTATTCATTAAGTCATTACTGTATGACTTACACTATGTCACAGATCCTCAACGGCATGTGAGGGTGTATAATTATCTTCAAATTACATACAAAAATACTGTCTTGGAATATTTAAGCTACTTGAATAAGGTCACACATCTAATAAGAGACAGAGCCCTGATGTAAATCTAGGTATTCTAATGTAATTTGTGTCTTTTTTGCATGCTTCACTCTGTTCTTAGATACATAAGGAAAGGATAACTGGAATATGAAATTATCTTTAGCTTTAAAAAATGCTTAAGATAGCCTTCTCAGCCTGAATTTTTGTGATTTAGTAGTGGTACCATAAGGAGATATTTTCACAGACAACTTTATTATACTTTTAGTCATTTTATTAAAGCTATGTTAGAGCACAAGAGGATTCAGTAGGATAGGAGTTGAAATAAATGTGTGAGACAGCTTTCAGTGCAAAATGGCCAACTGGACCTTTAATCACTGATTCTCTCACCAAATACTTAATAAGAACTTGCAGTGCACAAATCTTTGTTCTGGTGTTGGGGACAGAGAGGACTGCAGTTCTGCTGGTGAACAAAGCTGGTGAGACCATGTTTTCACAGATTGTTTTGCGTTGTAAGAAACAGCCAAACAAATGGAATAAACTAAGCAACAGGATCTTCTAAAATATTGAACCATCCTCATTTTTCCTTGTCAGTCAAAAATTGCATGAGTTCTTTAAAAACTTTGTTTTCTTGTGATTCAAATTATAATTTACAGTATTAGGCAAAAGCTGGGTCCACATGTCTCTTTTCCCATATAGACCACTGTCTACATTGGGTTGACTAACTGCTAATCATTGTGCTGTAGAACAACACTTTTAAGATGTTAATAGTGCGACATGTAGCTGAGAATGGAGCTCTACAAGGGAAAATGTTATTTTTTTCCCAAGACTTTAACAAAAAAATTCAAATCTTGACCCTGAGATCACACTTTAATTGATAAATTGTGAATTAGATATTTTCCCTAAAGCTATTTCTTACTTTGGGAGTCTTTTCATGGACACCAAAGAAGTACTGACTTGGAAATATTTAATCTAGCTGCTTGAAAATTAAACATTGCTTAAATTAGGAATCAGACTGTGTTCTTAACAGGATGTACTAAGAATCACACAGACAAAAACTCTGCTTTGCACATCCAGGCATATGTACACCTAGAATACCAGCACTCAGGAGGTTGAAGCAAGAGGGAAGAATTGAGAGTCTGAGGCAGTTTTAGCTACATAGTGATTTCATAGCCAGCTTGCACTACATGGTGAGACTCTATCTCAAAAAAAAAAAAAAAAAAAAAAAAAAAAAAAAAAAAAAAAAAAAAAAAAAAAAAAAAAGTAAAGAAGAAATACCATGGGTAAGAGTCACAAATAGAAATCCTACTGCAGTAAAGGGGTATTCCACTTTTACATAACAACCTCGTAATAGGCCTGTTTGAGAAAGTAATATTGGAACCAAGACTTGAAAGAGGTACAAAACCTAACATGCGTATTTCTGGGGAAGGGGTATTCCAACAGAAGACAAAGATTGGAAAGGCTGGATTTGTTTGTTCAGAGGGACAAAGAAGGTTGACATCATCAAAGTGGAGTGATCTAAGATGACTTTAGAGGTGATGGGAATTAGTGAGAATCAGTGCACTTTCAGTTGAAGACTGAAGAAATACAAAGTGTATTTTAAAAGTTTTAGGATTATTAGGCTGTGATACAGAGGCAAGAATGGAACAAAAGACACAAGTTAGGAGGCCACTGCAATAATTCAGAAGAAGAATTAATAAAGTAGGGAATTAACCAGGAAGGAGTTGGATGTGGAAAAGTGACAGCAGAGCCCTAAGAGAAAATTCTAAGAAAGGCTGTGGTCTAGATTCCTAGATCTTCATGCTTCCTGAGAAGAGTGCTTCATTCCCCCTTGTAATTCTTCCTGTCCTTACCCAGTCTTCTACCTTTTGATCCCACAATCGCATCTTCGGGCAGAAGCACCAAGTTAAACTTTGGTCATCCTGTCAAATGAGTTAGGCTTCATTTATATGCATTTGCATTATGATTTTGAAACCCCATGGAATTTGGCTGCCATTTTTGTTCCAACTGGGATCATATGTAAGTGAAAAACTTCCCTTTCTGAAATGAAGGTGGAGACAACCCATAGCTGTTTGGAAAGAAGCCCATTTAGGTACCACCCTTGATTTCTCTTCAAATTCTAGGAAAACTAACCTGAGACCTTGTTGCAGTTGACATCTTCGAGCTCTGTCCAACCTCCTTTTCATTACAGACAGTGGCTACCTCTTGTTCTGTGTTTTCAAAACCCTCCTGAGTGTACCGTCCTCTCTACTAAACTACCCCAACTCTCTCCAGACACTCAGCCCTTCATCTAGTTGCACATGTAGATCTCTCCCATGATACCATGTGTACTGCACACGTTTGACATAAATGGTGCAGCCCACTCACCCACATAAGTACACCATCCTTAATACAGTACTTGCTTAAAATTCTGTCATGCTCGTCTTCCAATAAACTGACTTGCTTCTGAACCTGCACCTTCTGAGATTTTGCTGGGAATCTCCTTTCAAATCTTCTAGAGTAGGCTACAAGAGCTGAGATAGCCTGTAAATACATACATACATACATACATACATACATACATACATACAGCAGAGTAGCACCTAACCCAGGCTGACTCCAGTGTATGATGGTGATGTGGTTGGACCAGAATTGTAGCAATGGGATTGGAGCAAGGTGTCAGAAATTTCAAATGCACAGTCAAGGTAGATTATATGTGAGACATGATGGAAAGAATGGTTTTTGAGCAACTAGATGATGCAGTTGTCACCAGCTGAAATGAAAGTGGTTGAGAGTGAAACAGTTTTAGAGTTTGGGATGAGGACATCAGGAGGTAAATTTCAGCCACTTGAAAGTGAAAAACATTAGAAATGGAAATAGAGATATCATACAGGCAACGAGGTATATGCACCAGAAATTCAGGAGAGTCAGAAATAAAACATAAATTTTGGGTCATTATCATATTAATATTATCCAAAGACATGAGACCAGATGAAATCCCACTAACATGTATATGGGTACAGAAGAAAAGAAAACCAAGGATCTGGTTGGGTGCTCTAGTTTTAGTGTCTAATGGGAAATTGGACTCAAATGTGTAGAACTCTGTGTCAATGAGCTATTCCAATTCTCACTTGACTGACTAGGAAACTAAAATACTGGAGAAGAAGAGAAGTTTTATCCACACTTTACCAGAGGCACCAAGTCTAGAGTGCAGTGTTCTTTTTCCTTTGTTTTATATTTTTCCTGTTAAGGCAACTACAGATGGAGTTCTCATAACCCAGATTATTAACACTGAAATCAAAATATTAGTGCACAATAGAAACTTTATCTGGTAAACATTTAAATCTTTTCTCCAAACAACAGCACATGGAAAAGAAACCACTCTGTCTATTCCTGCAGTTGATTAGTTACTTTAATGCCAGCTACTGGGTTTGCTTATCTGTGGTGATTTTTGTTATTTCAAATGATGTCGGGTGTAGTTCGAAGTTCTTTAGATCTTTAACCTTCTGCTCTTTAAAAGAGATTAACGTTTGGTTGCCAATATAGTGTAGCTTAATGGACTACATGATATCAGTCAAATTTGCCCCAAACAGGTGTTTGCTGAAGCAGATGCAAAAGTGAGAAATATCACGGCTCTGATCCTTTGTGGAGACATGTTGGCTCCCCATGTGGAGCCAGAGAAGACCACAAAACACCATTCCATCTTGATTCTTATTCAAATATCCATAATTTTACATCTACTGTATGAAATTCATGAACTCTACCTTACAATACTAGAACAAAGACCAGTGAATTCTTAGTAGGCTGGTAGAAAATATGTACTCAACCTCATAACTACCAACCTAATATTTCCAAGAATTTCCAGAATCTGTTCACTTACAAGAGTTATTAAATGAATGCTGAAATATAAAGAGAAAGTTCATGGGTACAATTTTATTACAGGGAACATCACATATTTATCGCTTTTTCATTCCTGGGGATTGAACCCAGGGCCTTTACGCTGGGCCACATCCCCAGCCCTTTTTTATTTTTTATTTGGAGGTGTGGTTTTACTGTGTTGCTAAATTGCCTAGGCTGGGATTGAATTTGTAATCCTTCTATTTCAACTTCACAGAATACTAGGTTTACAATCAGCACCATTATTAAAACATTGGTTACGTTGCATTATAATCTGTTTTTGTTTCCATCTCACATAATATACTAGAAGTTCTCAAATTTTAACTTGCACCAGTATCATCTGGAGGCCTTGTTAAAAAAATTTCCAGGCTTCATACCCTGAATTTTGCACTCTGTAGATCTTGGATGAGGTCCAAGAAGTTTTGTTTCTATCAAGTTCTCAGATTTGCCCAGAGATCACATTTTTAAAATCTCTGCATTAAATGATGCTTTTATTTAATATGGATACTGCTCCAGATTCACTTTTGTATTCTTGAATACAGAATTGTGTGTGGAAGAAAGCCAAAATTTAATAAATTCATATCAAATTCCTACATAGCAATTCATATAAAGAAATTAAAAAATAATTCTCTGTATGGAATACAGGGTGAGCTTTTGGGGTATATCTATTCTTTCCTGATGTCTGTAGATGTTGGGAATGTAATACAGGAATGTGGTCTGTTCTTACCTAGGAAAGTCTGCAATCTTTTTTGACAGCCTTTGGGGGATTTCTATTTCAGTTGTCTACAGAAGACATTCATTTTTGAATTGTCAGACTCAGAACTTTCCAGGTTGGACAGACTACAATAGAAGCAGTCTCAAATCCCATAGAAAATGTAGCAAAGTTGAATAAAGCTCATGTATGGGAACTGCTGACTCAACTTTACAGGTTAAATTGTTAGGTGAAAAGTTCTCATAGATAGCTCTTTTGTTACATGATCACAATAAACTAGACTGCCTGTAGGAATGAATTGAGTCAAGAAAACACACTTGAACTTCTTTCCCTCACTTTCTCACATTGTGGGAAGTGCTGAAGCTGGAAATCGATCACACACATGAGGGTGCAGCAAGGCCAGTCCCAAGAACAAAGACCACCTTAGGTGAGCCAGGTGAACAAGCTGTTCCAGTTTCACGAACATGGGAAGCCCAAAACAATCCAAGCAAACAGGTTGCTAGGCAAAGGGGTGTCATGTGACATCAACCTGCCGCGTGTATAGATGTATTTCAGTCACTGAACAGTCTTTCTTCTCCCATCTGGAGAGAGGGCTCCACCTGACCTCAATTTTTGTTTTCTGACTCTTGTTTTTATTTATTCATCCTGTACCATCTTTCACCCCCAAAATTTCTAGAGCTGTGCTGCATGTGGCACCACATCAGTAATTACAGCTCCAATTTGTTAAAGAGTGAGCCAGTTATGCTAAGATAAAAACTGAAATAAGCTTATATGATACATAGGCACATGTTGATATTTTAATCCCTAGAATTTGTTTTTATGTTAATTTTCAGAATCTTGCAAGGGACGTTGTAATTAAACTAAGGGGTATTGAGATGGGAAGATTATCTTGAATTATATGAGTGGGTTCAATCTAATCACAAGGGTCTTTAAAGGAAGAAACCAGAGAAGAAAGTATGACAACTGAAGATGTCAGTGATGTGGGGCAATGAGCTAAGGAATGTGAACAGACTCTGGCAGTTAGAAAGTGCAAAGCAATGGCTTCTTTCATAGATCATGAAGAAAAGTCAGTTCTGCTGTTTTTAATCTCCTAGGGCTGATTTTGGACTTCAGACTCGCAGAACTTTAAGATAATAAATGCATTTCATTTTAAGCCAGGTTGTGGCAATTCATTACAGCAATAACAAGAAACTAATATAACTTGTCCAATAAACCTGGTCACAGCACAACTGTCTTCTTAAAGACATTTAATGAATTCACTGATTTCAAGTATAACAGATTTTAGAATTAACCCTAGACCTATAGCAAAATATCAGGAATTCAAGTTTAATATCCAGGAGTCTCTAGCATTTGTCATGTAAGTTATTACAAAACACTATGTAAGAAGAGCTAATATTGTGTCATGGTAAGAGTTTGGGATGAGATTTAGATAAAGGAGAGCTAAAATATATTGCTGACTCTTATCACTCACTTGTGCATTTGGACAAGCCATTCATGTTTCTAGACCTCGTTAAAAATGTAAGGGTTAGATAAGCAGTAAATTATTTTAATGGTATTTCTGGCATATTTATCAAAAACTGAGATAGATTATTTGTCCAAATTAATTTTAACCGAGAAAAGCTAAATCAAGTGTGCTAAACAGCTCATAGTTCCATAGCACAATAGAAAATGAACAGTAATTATTCAAAGTTTATGAGGGCTGGTAAGGAAAAAAATTTAGGAAGAAGAAAAAAACCCAGATATTTCATTGCAATGAAATGTCATTTTCCTTTGTCTTACATTTATTCTGAAGCTGTTTAAATTATTCTATCTGTGCTATATTTTTACATAAGATCAAATGGAATATTAATTTCATTTTAGCTTGCCAGGTAAAGGAAAATGTAGCAGTTAATGTAGCAAGCACAGAAATCTGATTCCAGTACATATAAAATTCTTCCTCTATTGTCTCATGTGTATCATTCATGGCCTTCTTAGACTTTTGTCTAGTTATTTCAAGAGAGATCCCCTTCCAAAGGAATCCAGTTGTATTTGTTTAAAGGAATGAAAACTTAGTTTAATCACCCTAAGTAACTCATATGCCTGTCAGTTTTGTCCTGTTGCTCCTTTACTATCCCCATTCCTTACTGTGTGGTCCACACACTAATCGATTTACTGAAGACACTTGCCCAGAGAAAGGAAGAAAGTATAGGACAGAGAAATGTATGAGGGCTAGGAAAGGGTATCAGAAAGAAATTTCCACATACTTTTTATGAGGAAGCAGAATTATCATTGCAATTCTGTATTAGTTTATTCCCTGGCCACTGATAACTAAAAATTGATAATGTGTATTGGTTGGTTATTATATGGCAGCTGCTTTGCCTGCCACATGCACTGTGAAACTGACACACAGACCTCTTTTAGCTCTTGGAAATGGTTACTAATATTTTCTACTTTTTCAGTTTAGCATAGTAAGGGTTAGAAGGATTAAGTAATATTCCACAGTTACCTATTCCTAATGGTTTCAAACTATGTCCATCTAATCTTAGCACTACAAAAATACTTCCACACTCTTTCTTGTAGACATGTCACTCATTTTCAGAAACTTTGAAGATCTTTAACTTTACTCATTCTTTTAATTCTAAACTTTCAGTATCTTTAATTCTAAACCTCCAGTATTTTCCTCATATTTTCTATGAAAATATATACTGAAAGTGAAATTTTTAAATTACCTATTATTGCTAGGTAATTTTCAATATTTATCCAATATCATATTACATATTTTCACAACCAAACTTCAAAAAATTAAAAAAATTGAATATGCACTAACTCTTAACACTCAAAATTTTCTTTATTTAAATTATAAGATTTATTCTTAAAGGAAATGAGGTTATTTTGTTACAAATGTAGGGTGCAGTCATATATTTATCTTCTATTCTAAGTAGTCCATATTTTCTCTGACTATCCCCTTTCCTAACTAATGAAAAAATTGTCAGAGATTGATTTTCAATGAAATTGTTTCTCAGAGAAGTCAGTAAGTGGTGCCACAGTTAGAACATTTTTTAAGATCCTAGAATAGAGAATTTTGGATTCAAACAGAGATAACCTGTCTAATACAGGCATTATTGCATATCAATACTATATATCCAAAGGGCAGAAGGCAAAGTAAAGGGGTGGGAACTAACACTGGGTTAGCAGCCAGTAAGGACTAATGTTTGTCAGGTATTTTATTAATCTCTAACACAGTCTTGGGAGATAAATATCAGTTTTGCTTAATTCAAAATTATTTATTTACTATATATTATATATCAAGCACTGTTCTATGTGATATAGATAGAACAGCAAATAAGATATAGCAGATTCTATCTCTTAATAGTTCTCATTTTCCAATGAGGTAGAAGCACACAGTAAGAAAAAAAACTAAGGGATAGTGTTTCTGAAATTAAATTTAAGGCAAATTCAAATTTCTGAAAATAAAGTGTTCTAGGGGTTGGATATTAGAGGCAGAGGGCAAAGGACCTGAACTTCTTAAATTCTAGTCTGAAAAAATACCTGGAATACAATGAAGAAGAGGGTGAGTAGATGAAGATAAAGCCAAAGACCACTGGAGAGACCAGGAATTACCTAATAGTCCAGTGTTTCTCAGACTTTAATATGCATGGCATTATCTTGAACACTTGTTAAAAAAGCAGTAATTGTTCTTCTGTTCCCAGGTGGTCTGATTATATTGTAAATTTCAATTTGAAGATTTAGGTCTTGATCTGAAGTTAACATAAAATTCCAGTTTGTTGATTTTTCAATGGACAGTAGAGTGATGTAGTGTCTTTTTCAAAAATCTTACTGGATTATGGATTTTAATAAGGAAAGAGTGTGAAGTAGGAGGCCATAGGGAAGCTGAGGGAAGTTTGACCACTTGATACAATCTGTTTATAGATTGCTAATGCATATCCATGTTTATCCGACCCCAAGTCTGGGGTTATTTAAAGTTTATTTTAGAAGATACACTTAATATGATAGAGTTAGTTTAAAGTAAAGACCAAGGGGTTTATCGGCTTCACCAAGAGTCATTTATCAGTGGTCTTATAAATAGTTACCTGGATGAAAGGAGCATAGTGCTCATTCTGCAACTGATTGTAATCAGCATCACTTATACATGGGGACATTAGAGAACAACTCTTTGAACTGAGCAGGCTATTTTTTATCTATTTCTTTGTGGAGGTGAATCATATTCCATCAATTTCGGAATGAACCTTTGATAGCTGAGCTGTTAACTTTTTAGGGGAGATCAATTTTATTGCATTACCACTCGGCAGGAATGAACCCAAACCGAGTCTGAGGGCGAATCTGAAACTAACAACTAAACCAGGCAACAAAAGACTTTGCCCAAGTATCTTCTGAGCAGCAGGAACATCAGGTCAAGGAAACAGCAGCGGGTGCTTAATTGTGCGTGCTGTGCTAGAAATGAGTTTTGAGTTTCTAGCACAGAAAAGCCTCCCAGATGTTTGACTTCTTCAACAGCAGCATGATACATGATTTGTCACAATGCTCAGTCATGGACTATACATCCTGCCATTAATTTATGAATCTATCTTTAGGGAAGTGTTAATGCTGTTCACATTTAAAAGACTGTGCTAACTTTTCCAGTGTTGCATACATTGCTACTTTCTTTTTCCCTCCTTTTTTAACATTCTCACTGATGATATAGTCCCTCAAGAACAACTGATTGATTGAATTCAGTACTGAGGATTGAAGCTAGGGTCTTCATACTGAGCTACATCCCCAGTAATTTTTTTATGTTTTATATTGAGACAGGATCTTGCTAAATTGTTGAGTTGCCCAGGCTGGTCTGTAACATTCTGTCCTGCCTCAGCCTGCCAGATGATATGATTAGTAACAGTCAACATGTTCGTACTATAAAAATAACCTATAAATCTTACCCTAACTTAATAGGAGCCCTGAAAAAGTAGGCTTTATCATTATCCATTGTACACCTGAAGAAACTGAGGGTTCAGTGGAGATCAGTAAGCTGCCAAAGTTCTCACAGATGGTGATCAAAAGGATAAAGATTTTAAGCCAAATCTACTGTTCTTCAATGTTACTTTTTACCAGTGGACCAGTAATTCTCTCAGTGTGATTCTTAGATGCACAGTGTAAGCATCAAAAAAGAATTTAAAAACACAATTTCTTAGGCCCCATCCCAGATCTTAGAAGCAGAAACACTGAGTGCAGCGATCTGTTGTAGAGAGCCCTACATGTGGTCCTGACATATGTGAGAATTTTACATTCACCGGTCTAAATCGGGAGTCTACAAACTGAGGCCCAGGAGGCAAATGTAGCCCATAGCCTCTTATGTTAGATCCCGAGCTAAGAACGGCATTAGATATTTAAAGTGCAGTGAAAAATAAAACAAAGTAATATATGTGTCAGAAAATATATGTAGCCAGCAAAGCTTCAACTATTTACAACTTGTTCCTTCCAGAAAAATTTTGCTGACCCCTACTTGAAACTGTGTTTCTCAGGTGAGTGTAATGACTGGGCTTGCTCCTTTTATTTATTTGTCTACTGATGGGTGACCAGGAATTATTATTTCCCCATACTGACTCCCTCACTTCCTTTCCTCCCCAGTTATTTTTTTCACTCAAATATTTTAAGCAAAGTATCCGTAATTCATTTTATATGCCATTGCTCCATTATGTAGGCATATCCTTACATATTTCAGTTTGGAAAATGTGAATTGGGGCACTTTGTCTTCAAATAGTAAACTCCCTTGGTGGCTCAAAGTGTATTTTTATGACCTTTTTTGTACATCAAAGTTCTCATAGTATTTAATAAACCTATGGAATATACACATTTTTATTATGTGAATATATGCTCTTATAGGAATAAATAACTCCACTGATTCTAAGACAACTTTTCTTGGATACTTTTTAAGACATCTGGAATAAAAATGCATGTTAAAGTCTGGTGCTATTTACACTTGTCTTCAACCACAAAATAATTATCAGACCTCTCATCTCCTACGGGGATGAAATTGAGTCACAGCTATTCGTCTCTCAAAATTACTAATATAGGCATATTACCCTTGTTGATTAGTGTTCACTAGTTAAAATGTGCTAAAAGATCATTCAGTGTTTCTGTGTAGATGCAGTTTTTCTTTATGTGAAAAAATACTGTATTGTTCTGTACATAGGTCATATAAAATTTTCTTTAATACCCCCCAACTTTACTTGGCAGAGTTTTGTCTTTCCTAGTCATCCAGAAAATAACAGGGGGTCTTGCAGTCAATGCTGTTTTACAGGTTATGAGTCTTAAATTTTCTTAACAAGTATTGTTATATAATAATATGTTAATGAAAGTAACATGAACTTAATCATTTCTATTTTTAAAATGCTACTGTTTGATGCTACTTAGCATATGCATACATGGCTATCATCAAAGATGATTTAATTAAGTTGTCTTCTTAGTTTAATTAGAATTTTTTCTAACTCAGACTAAGTCTATCAAACTAAACTAACCTAATTTTTTTCTTGAGATATAAAAGGACTCTAAAAAAGGTTGCCTCAAACTTTTATCTCTTTATTTTTTCAAGGAGGAACTTCTAAAAGGAGGAACTTCTAACAATAAGAACTTCTAACAATCTGTCTCCAATTCAAGGGGCTGTTGCTTTTTCAGAAAAAAACAAACATAAATATTTCAACTCTAGCTTCATCAGAAACTGAAACAAAGAAAAAGAAAATCATTCACCATCTTGAAAGCACTGCTTTTTATGAGTTCCATGTCTATTTGACATTAAGTATAAAGCTTTTCTACTCTTGCTGTCCATCTTCTATATTGAGAAAATTTCATTGCTTCATTCTGCCATTTCCTATATATCCCTTTGCCAGTTACAACATGGTTACCTGTAAAATCTGCTTAGTATTACCTAGGAAAGACAAAAAAATAAAAAAAAAAAGATGTCCAAAATCTAATAATTTACTTACTTTAATGACATAAGACTTTTGAGTCAGATTAGTCTTTGCAGAAAGAAGAATAAGGTTAAGGCTCTCTCTTTTGCTTTCTACCAGAATCAAGACTCCTCAGATTTATTTCTTGCTTGACCCCCAAATCACTATAGAGAAAATTGCATAGTGAATATGGATCATTGATAATTTAAGTCTCCAATTTTCTCTGCCTGCTAATGATCTAGTTCTATGTGAGTGCTTCTAAGTGAGGAAAGATATGTCCCTATACTTGCTATTACAAAGACAAGTAGCACTTGAATTCTGTAAGCACTTGAATATTAACACTGGCAAGCCAACTACATCTCAGGTTCAGCTCATTTTCCCTGAATTACATTTAGCACAGTGCTTTGCAATAAAAGTTTTCCTGATGAAATCTTAACACACAGTGCTACTGATTTGAAAATGGTAGCTGAACACTGCTTGAACATGGGTGAGAAATATGTAGCAATTCAATGTTGGCATCTACTATTAAAGTAAAGGTAAAATAGCAAGTTATCACTCTTATGCAGGTACCTCTTTACTGCCTAACAAAAGCAGTGTGAGGAAAGTCATTTTCTCCATTTAGTTTCCTCTTTTTTCTTTAATAACAACTCTACAGTTTAAAGAAAAGTGTGACTTTTCGAAGGTGTACCACTCACAAATATGGGTAAAGTCTGCTTTGCAGTGCAGAACAAATCTTGAAATATTTTTTTCATTGTATAGAAACAATAAATCAAACATTTGCCTAGAAGTTTAAAATATAATTTGAAGGTTTCATTGATTAGTTTTTCATTGAGTAAACTGTATGGTCAATTAGTTGGATTAAGAGTTTATTGATTAGATCTTGCATTATCATTACTCATGTCTATAAAGCATCTGTTACAACACATTATAAAATGGTGACAAGAAGTCAAAAAGAGTAAAAAGGAACAAATGGGAGGAAAGAGAAAGAGGAAAAGAAAAAATGCAAAAAAGGGGAAAAGGAAATAAATAGCAAGTAAAGAAGAAAGGGAGAACATTTCTAGAGGGTAAAACAGTCCTTTAGTATAACTTTGAATATAAGTTCTACCTTCATACAGAAATAATAAGTTCTGTAGTGTTAGCATGTTGTTTGGCCAACAAAAGTAGCACACGTCTTTGATTAACGGTAGTGCACAAAATCCAAAATTGTACAGCAGTTGAGGATGAGTTTATTTTATACCTTCAGGAGGATGTACACTCGAATAAGGCCTGATTTTAATTTTGCTCACGAGAACACAAGTGAAAGTGCAGGCCAGTGGTGGTAGGATTGGTGGGACAGGAATCTACACGGGGAACTCTGATGTTGAACATAGAGCTCAGCTGCTGGAGGAACAGATCGCAGCAGCCATGGAGTAGACAGGGTCCCTGCAGTGTCTAGCCTTCTGCTCCTCACCAGTGCTTTGGATAATTTAGCACTGATTGAACCTGAGGATTTAATAGAGTTTGGGTGATGGTTCACGAATCCACCCAGTTCTTTGAACTTTTGGTGTAAAGTAAGATGCATCAAGTTATTTAGCTCCTTTTTATTTCTCAACTCAAACACAGCAATGGTAATAGTTTATTCACCATTTAAAACATGTATGACAAATGACATCTCATTTGGCATAATTTGATGTATTTGAAGATGTTATCAGTTTCTTGCTTTCAAGTAAAAACCATATTGAGTTTGTTCAAAGTAGAACTGGTAGCAATAAAAAGGAAAACTGGAAGGATAAAATGTTCAATTTGGGAGGCAGTCATGTAGGGAGTACTGTAGAGTTTAATACCTATTTTGATTTTTATGGAATAAAAAGGTATTTTTAAAATGACACAGTTGCTTTGTAAAATTGTTTAAAATTTCTAACTAGACCATTAAGGTCTTCTGTATTTCACACAGAAACAGCATTAGAAGAAATTTTAGGTAAAGATGTAAATGTCAGAGATTACTCATAATTTGTAAATATATATTAGATGCTTTTCTATTTTCTCATAAAAATGTGATAAATCTCTGCAAAAGACACTTTTGTTATTTTGTAGTACTGATGATGTCCACATTATGTATTTTGTTGCCAAGTAAATTTGAAAATCTATGAGTATCTTATAAATCCAAATTTTATAGTGGCACAAATTATCACAAAGAAGTTTTTCAGATACATTTAGTATGTTGACTAACACAAAATTCACTATAGTTGAATATAGTCACAGAAAACATGAGTTTTCTGTACCTAGTTAAATTTTTGTTATTAGGTTTTTAAAAAATTATCATGTTTTACCACCAAAAGGATTTTGGATGGCTTTCCATTAGTACAATTTATTAAAGCTGGGGATTTCTTTAACAGGCACCTGAAAAAAATTATATTGAGTTTATTTGAAAGCAAAACTTATCAGGTAAAAGTGTGAAGTGAAAATTTCTTAAAATAATAATGAATCTAGTTATTGTTTTTTCTTTAGGTTTTTACTTTCTGCATGACATTATGCTTAGTCCTCTGAGTGTTGTCTTTCATTGAGCCTCCAAAGAACACTTAGGAGGTAATTCACATACCCTTCTAATTTGTGGCAGTGCAGTGGAGGCTTAGAGAAATCTGGTAATTCAGCCAAGTGGCAAAATCAGGCTCTGAGCCCAATTGATCCTATTGCCAAAGCCTAGCTCTTAACCTTTAAAGCACAAGTGAATCCGATGGAACATTTGAATTAGGTCAATTATAGCCAGGCATAAATATATTTGGATGTCTATCCTCAGAAATCTCAGGGGAGAAAAATTTTCAGTTATCAAAAGACTCACAAAACAGAATGATTTTATCAAAGTACTATTTATTCAGGCTGGTTCCAATCTCCCAACCACCTGGCCCCATTGTCAGATGCCTCAAGCCTCTGTCTTTAAGTATCCTGGAGCTATGAAAGGCCCACTCATTCTGAGTGACACAGCTTCCAACTGAATTCTTCTTCCTCCTTCAACTTTCTGACGATTATTCTCTTCAAGGTTTGGGAATAATTTAGCAACTTCCAGTCTACATGTGGGGTAAAGGCAATGTAATAACCTCATATGGTATAAAATCTGAGCTTTTAAGGTTACCAAATAACTTACAGCTTTGTTCTTCATTATTCTTGGCCAAAATGCCTGTATATTCACTCAGCAAGGACTCTTTCTTTGATGACTGACCATTTATATATTATGTGATATTCAACATACTATTTGTTACTGTTCGTTTATGTAAGATTTCTTTAAAAAGTACTGACCTTGATAATGATGAAGCTCTGAACACAATATTCAATGTTTAACATGATTTATTAAAATAGTGTTTTTGATAATGAAGCTTTGAGTACAATATTTGATGTTCAATATGTTTATTACTACATTTATCTACTTTTTCATAGTCATATCCCCCCATAAGTTTGGCTAACTAGAATGAGAGAACCATGTGCTGATCCTCAAACATTCTACAATGTTGTATATCTCTAGTTTTCACTACCTGGTATGTATCTTTCTTGATGTTTTTCCTTTTAAAAATATTTTTATTAATGCCTAGCAATTTGACCAAGTTTTGTGTTTCAAAGCGATATTTTCATACATGTATAAAATAATTTTGATAATATCCATCCCTCCATTAGATAGATATTTGTTAAATCCATTTGATCTGTGGCAGAGTTTAACTTTGATATTTCTTTGTTGGTTTCTTTGGTCTGAATGACATATTTATGGGTGAAAATGGCAAACTGAAGTCACCCAGTATTATTGAATCGGTACCTATGTGTAGGGTTTGATACATGAAATATGGTAGACCAATGTTTGGTACATATGAATTTAAAATTGTTGTATCTTCTTGGTCAATTGTCCTTTTATCAATGTGTAGTGTATTTTTTGTGTCTTCTGATTAACCTTGTCTTGAAGTTTACTTGTCAGATAACAGCTCTTGTTTACATTCAGATTTCATTGGTGGACTACTGTTCTCCATCCTTTCATTTCCAGTATATCTTTGCTAGTGAGGTGTGATTTCAATAAGCAGCAGAGTTGAGTCTTCTTTTTAAATCCATTCTTCCTATTTCTTTTAATTGGAGAATTAAAATCATTGCATTCAGTTGGTTTAAAGTAATTCCTGTCATTTTATTGTTTTTCTAATGTTTGATTCCTAATTTTCAGTAGCTAATCCACTCTTCCTCCTCTGTTTCAGGATTCCTTTCAGTATCTTCTGCAATGCTGACTTAGTGATCATGAATTTCTTTAGTTTGTATTTATGTTGAAAGATCTTTATTTGTCTTTTGATTTTAAATGATAAGTTTTCTAGATATAATAATATAGTCTGGCAGTTATTTCTCTTGGGGCTTGAAAATCACTGTTCTATGCCCTCTTGGCATTTAGAGTTTCAGTAAAAATGTCTGTCATGATTTGGCATTTCTCTTTCAGATTTCAGTATTCTTTTCTTGCTCTGTCTTGTTAACATTGTTAGCTATAGCATAATCTGAGGAGATTTTTTTTCAGGCCATGCCTGTTTCGGTTGTAATTGCTTCCTGTACATGGGTGTCCATATTTCTCCCAAGATTTGGAAGATTTTGTTATTAAATAGAAAATTGACTAGATTTTGTGGGACTTTGGTCAGAATTTTGGAACCCTGTTCTACATCAAAAGTTTGTAAAGTTGGTCTTTTGACTGTTTGCCAATTTTTTGGATGTTTTCTTTAAAATTTGTTATCTTTATTATCATCTGAGTGTGGCTTTCAGCTTTCAAGCTCTGAAATTATCCTCTGGTTGATCCAGTCTTTCCACTGAGGGTTTTCATTTTCCCCATTGCACTTCATATTTCCAAGACTTCTGTTTGGTTTATCTTCATAGTCCCTATGTCTTGTTGAATTGCTCCTTCATATTCTGTATTGCCTGCCTTAATTTTATTCAGCAGTTTATTTGTATCCTCTTTGAAGTCATTAATCATTTAAAAAATAAAGAGTCTTTTGATTTCTTTGGCATGTCAACCATTTTGTTATACTTCCATTCAGTTAAATGATAAGCTATTGACAGTTAGAGGAATACTTATCCTTTATCCTTTGTTTTTATACTTCTTGTGTTTGTATGTTGAGATTTGTGCATCTGCTGGGACAGATATTTCTTTCACTTTTATGTGAGGGACTTCTTAGTGACAGCTTTGTTTTTGAGGGCTTCATTCCCAGTACTGCTCACAGAGAAGAAAACAAACTACAGTAATGAAAACACAAAGACAAACTAGATACTAAAATAAAGTAGAAGCCAATTAAAACAACTATACCGCCATTAACAATAGAAAAGAATTGTTTCTGAGGCATTCAACATGACTGAATAGAGAAGGAGGCTTGTTGTGATTACTCAGTGAAAATCATCTAAAAACACTGGTAATTGGAAGACAGGGAGGGACATATATCCTAATGCCAAAATCAATCTGAAATAAGAGACTTGCAGGTCAAACAAAACATAGGCATTGGATTTTATAGAATGGTGAGGCAGCCCACAGGGCTGCCTGTAGGAACTGCCTGGGTGCAGAACAGGAACTGCCATCCTGGGAAGTTCTCAAAAAACTGATGGACAGAAATAGTGTGGCAAACTCAAGCCACACAGGATAGATTCGGGTTATAAGGCCTCTTGCTTCCTTTGTTTTGATCCAAATGGAGGACATTGCAGCCTGGCAACAAATTTCACTGGAGCACACAGGAAAGAGTGACCAGGAAGCTATTCCCTGCTTGATGGGCCACCAGATTCTTGTTCATTTTTTTGATCATGCACCTTACTGACCAATTGTATTCTCTAACAATCGGGTTAGGGACTACAGTGGCAGCAGTGAAGGTAGTGAGTTCAACAGCACCACCCCTCCTGCCCTGATCCTAGCGGGGTGTGCGTATTTGTGTGTGTGTGTGTGTGTGTGTGTGTGTGTGTGTGAGAGAGAGAGAGAGAGAGAGAGAGAGAGAGAGAGAGAGTTCTAGCAGGGTGTGTGTGTGTGTGAGTGTGTGTGTGTGTGTGTGAAAGAGAGAAAGAGACAGAGAGAGACAGAAAGAGAGAAGAGAGAGAGAAAGAGGGTCACCAGACACAAGCAGCCCTAAGCCATGGCAGGGTAATGAATGGGAGGCCATTACTTCCCCACCCTACTCCCGACTGCAGGAGAGAAAAGAGCAGGGGCAGTCAGTCAGCAGATAACACTTCCCCTGCCCTGCTCCCAGAGTAGTGAGAGATGCAGTGGGGTGGGACAGAGGAGCCTATACAAGGGCCAGGCCCTAGGGGTCAACTGTACACAGCACTGGGAGTAGCATCCGGCTATCTCTGTCTGAGGGTATCAAAGCAGCTGAGAGAATGAAGCAGAGATGAATAGGGCAAGAAGACAGAGGTAAACTGCCAAGGGAAATACAGGAAGTTGCTGACTGAAGACTCACCCCATCCCCCAAATCCAGAGGTCAAGATCAGCCCTGGACCCAGCACTAATCCTACTGCAGACCTGGTGGACTGCCCAGCACAGATTTGGTCTCTGACTTGGACACAACCACAGAACTGAGGACACCAGAAGAATTTTATTCTTTTGTTGTTGTAAAATTTAAAATTAATATTAACAAACTATTAACAAAAATGGAGAGAGTAGAAAAAGGAAACAAAGGGAAAAGAGCAAGATTCAAAATGAGAAGTACATGAGAAAGAGGAGAGAAAAATATGAGAGGTTAAAAACTCCCATTAAAATATTAGAAAGTAATAGAGAAAAACAACAAAGAAGAAAAAGAAAAAAGAAAAGGAACAATAAAGAAAAAGGAAAAGAAAAAAATAGTCCAGAAAATTCCTCCACATTGAAATGTTTGGACAGGTGAAGTTTCTTTCCAGGACCTAGAATCTGTCAGGTATGGGAGAGGGCTAATAAACCACACCTGGTGTCAGTTGATTTTTCATACCCACTTACCTACCATACCATCTCAATTGTCTTTTCTTACTCCATTTCTTGTGTATCAATTTTCAAAACTTAGCTCATGCATCACTTCCCCTTAAAAAATCATTTCTGACCATTCCATATCAAATGGTTTTTATCTTTGCTTCCTCTTCTTCTTCTGTGTTTTCTCTCGGTCCTTTTTTATTTCTGTTTGAACACTGGATTGACCCCTAGATCTTTTCTTCTCAGTATGTTCTTTTAGATTTTGGATATATATGAATTGCACTGAAAATTTTCTCTATTTCCATCTCTGAATGTGGGCCTGACTTTAAAATGGAAATATAATTCTCACCCTCTATGACAGGATTAAATACCTGCTGGGTAGATGCTATCACTCTATCACTAAGCATGTTTCTTTTTTTTTTTTTTTGGACCATAAATTTATTCTATGGGATAGAAGCCATGATCAAAACAGTTTCCATAAAACAGAAAAAATTTCAATGGAAAGTGAAAAATTCAATTACATGCCTGTGTCATCATTCAGTGTAGACATGATCATCTTAAATTCAACATTATCAGACCAAACGTCACATATGCTTCATAAAACTAATCTTTTGTCTTGACCATGTGTTAGATTGCATGTTAAAAAGCTATTTTGAATATATTTGAAAAGCTAAATAAAATACTTTATTTCATTTTTTTAACTTTTAAAAAATGTGCCTATCCTAATTCATATCTGTTAAAACTGCAAACAAACAAAAACTGACTCTACCTACTATTGACAACAATATGAAGCATACGGAACTTTCATGTACCATTAGTAAGAATACAATGTGGTAGAAACATTTAAAACAGTTTGATAATTTCTTATGAAGTTAAATGTGATAGTTTGTTTTTACGATCCACCTATCCTGTTTGAGATATTTACATAAGAGAAATTAAGACTTGAGTTCACATTAAAACCTATTCTAGAATGACTATAATAACTTTATTCCTAGTTGCTCAAATGGGAAATAATACAAATATCCCAAAATAGATGAATGACTAAATAACTGTAATGTGTCCATGCAGTAGAATACTATTTGACAATAAAAAGGAATACACTACTGATATTTATTACCACTCCCCTGAAGCACAAATGCCTTGTACTAAAAGCAAGTAGATATATTTAAAAGGCTGCATATTGTGACTGACTATAGGAGAACCATAAAAAGTAGTGTTCACATTAGGCAAATCTGTAGGGACAGAGAGTAGATCAGTGATTACTAGTTTATTGAGAAAGAGATTGGAAGGTAAAGGAGTACTGACAATTAATTGGTATGGGCTTTTGAGGGGGTGATTAAAATGTTCTATAACTGAGTGTAATGGTTTCATAACTGTGAATATACTAAAAATCATTGACTTGTACCTTTTAAATGAATGAACTATATAACATGTAAATTATATCTCAATAAAGATTACACAGAGATAAAACAAGTGAAGCAAAACGATATATTTATTTATTAAAAGGTAGCCACTAGAACATTTAAAATTACATAAGTGACTTACGTTTCCTCTGGACAGAACTCACCTAATATTTATTTGGTGCTAGAGTGAAGAGAAACTGCTGTATGTCAATTAGTCCACATCCATTTTAAACTACAATTACCATCAAAACTCCTCTGTCTTAGCTTAGAATATCATTACAAAATGCCAGTAGTCAATAGAACTTCCTGGTAGATTGCATACATCTGCTCAAGTTGTCTTGAACTAATCAACTTTCATTATTTCCAGTGCTTCTACTTTAAGTCATTTTACTACCTGTCTCTCTAATATTGGCTTCTTGACTCTCTTGGTTACTTGGTCTCATTGCTGAGACAAAATAACTGACACCCAAAGTTAAAGGAGGGAAGGTTTATTGTAGCTCAGTTTGTAGAGGTTTCAGTCAATAATCAGTTGACTTCAAGGCACGGTGGCATGGCACAGGGGCATCATGGATGAGAAATAGCTATGGCAGGCAGAAGGCAGCAAAGCAGCAAGTGACAAGCGACAACTCTATTTCTGTCCCTTATATACTGTCCAGGTTGCCACACTTAGGGTGGGTAGCACTCCCACCCTTGGTGGGGCTGTTTTAATCCTAGCATCACCCCATGAATCTACCCCAGCATCACATATTTTATTCCAGGAGCACACTCCCTAGATCCAGCCACCTCTAAAAAACCCCACCTATGATGGCATGGGATTTTGTGGGGGACATCTAAATACAAGCTATAACAGACCCTCGATTTCATTCCAGAATTACTTTGAACAGATTATGTCATCTCTGGATCAGAACACACCAATTGTTTTTCATTGTACTTAGGTTCATAGGAAGATGTTAAGATAGACTACAATTCTAAATTATAATTCTATTTTGAACCATTATACTCAGTGATTTCTGTGGTGTAAGCACTTTGTCCTTCTGGTCACCCAAATATAAATTTTTTCCTCACCTCACAATCAGCCATTTTTTCTCCCCTTCTTCCTTTCCCTTCCCTTCCCTTCTAGCTATATTCCAATAAAATCATCACTGAATTTTTCCTGTACCAACTCACAGCACCACATAATCTCTTCACAGAAAAACTATCTTCATAGGTCACCCCACTAACCTTAAATAGGGACCACATCTTTTTTGTTTCTTTCTCAATTCCCAGTCATAGTAGAGTTGCTTGGTGTAAACGCAGTAAACACTTATTAAATGAACAGTTGCTTAGTTGGTTGAATTAATGAATAAATAAGTTAGTGAATAAAACTGCATCCATCAATCTGCTTCTCATTAAAAAAAAATCTGCTTTTAAAAGCTGATATTTTCTTCAGTGCAACCTGTCGCAGACATTCCTTAAGTGACACGTATGGTACCACATGGTCAATATACAGTGATGCAGTGAAAGTGGCCAAACTGCTCCCATACCAAGAATTGACTTAACAGAGATTGACCCCACACAACACGTTCTTACTGGAGATGAATCAATTTAACAACTGAAAAAGCTTGCTACTCCCTCCTCTCTCTCAAGTCATAAACCTTTGAAGTCTAAGTTAAGATTTTTTTTTAAAAAAAGAGATAAATAAATGGTAAAATGGGGTTCATTGCCATTCCTAAATAATGATAAGTAAGCTGTGAAAAACTTTTAAAAATCCAAACAGGAATTGTATATATAAATAAATTAATTAGAACAAAACAGTCAAAGTTTCAGATACTGTCTGATAGAGTCTAGAAATTAAGCTACATTAAAAGTAGTTTGATCTTTCTGGAAATGGATCAGACACACCCTTTGCAACCCTCTGGAAGTAAATATAGATTGGAATTTATAATTTTGTAAAAACTCACTTCTAAGGAATTGAATATTTATTTTCTCTTAAGAAGATGCAATAATAGTGTAACTTTGGAGAAAAAATGAATTATAAGATGAGAGCAAAGCTTTAGTATCACAAGGCAACCAAAATTTAAGATCTTTCTTAAACCATTTTCTCTTACAGTGTGTTTTTAAAGGTTCAGCAGAAACTAGTTTATAATGTCTTTGAAATCTTGTCATTTGCTAGCAAAATTCAAGTGTATTTTTGTTATGAATATAATTACAAAAACAACTCTCCACTTTAGACGTGGAAGAAGAGTGTTAAACTGAAGCATGTTAGGATATGTAACATGTAAACTCTTTGAGTGAAATGGAGAAATCCAGCCTCAGAGACTTTTGAGAAAATTGCTTGCACTTTAGAAATATCATTTATTTAAAAAATGCATTTCCACTGCAGAAGACTGAAAACTGCCATTTTTATTTGTCATTTATTTGTTTCTTAAATTTCATATTGACTCTGAAAAAAAGAAAAGAAAGATTAGCACTTTTGGTTTCTATATAATGGTCCAGCCAGGTTACAGTAATTTAAAATAATTTGTATAAACTCTAATTCTAGACACCTTATGAGTGCGTACCTTGTCCTTTCTTCATTTGCTAACAGTTCCCCTTCACAGATCTAACATAGGGCATAACTCCTCACCACTAGCTGCTTCAGCTAGGGTTGATGCCAACACAAGTAGAACCAGTGCAAAAAATACCCAGATTGATGCAAGCAAACTCTTTGTTTTGAGAAGTTGCACTTTGAGACACAGGAACTGTTAGATGGCAGTGAACAATTTAATTAAAAATTGAAACATCAGGGCAAGTAGCAAGAAAATATAGTAGAGATGAGGGGGCAATCTCATGCTTTAGAAACACTGAGGGAGTAATCTTGTAACTCATTTTTCTGGTCTAGTGTCTGTCCCCATGGAGCTTGGCTCTATTTCATTCCTTATCCTAAAATGCCTGTGAAATTGCCTGTGTTAATCAAAAGTAAATTCTCTGTAACATAAACTGGCTTAAATGGGCTTTTCCTGCTTATCTCTTGATACGTTATTGTATAAAACAGACTGTGTCTGAAGTTAACTAGCTCCCCCTCCTCAAATCAGTCTGTGAGTGCAAACACGGTCCGAACATGTATAAATGGCCTCCTTAGATAGAAATATCTTTTCTATTGAATAGTGCTAACAATCTGAAGTTGACAGTGGTGACAAAGGGCCAGCTTCCTGGGCAGGCAAACTGTTTTCTCTGTCCTATTGCAGATACAGTATTCAGTAGCATCCTGCACAAACAGCCAGGAAGAAGTCATTTCATCTGAGGGTTCTGGTTTTTGATGCCAATTTCTTCTCAGTGGTAGGTAAGCCCTTTAAAGCTCCATTGCAAATGGTAGGGCTCTAAATAACCCAGCTGAAGCATATTGAGACAAATTCATAAATGTCTGCAGAAGAAATCTCCTGCTGACGTCAATGAGAGTTTATCCCGAGAGCCTAAGAATTAGGCAAGTATTAATAAATTTTGCTGAGTTATTTCAATCTGATCTGAAAGCTTTAGCTTTTTCCTCTCCAAGAGTGGGCTGTAGAAGAGGAGAATGTCACTATGTGGGAATGCTTTGATGTTCCCAGAGTTGCACTTGCAGATTTTACTTATAAAATTTGAATTAGAAGAAACTTAGCCACAATTTTGTTTCTTCTTCATCCTTGGACTTATGTCTCTTTCTCTAACCCCTTTCTAGTTTTTTGAACTTCTTTTGCATGATTTCAGTTTTCACTGATTAACAAAAAAAGTCTTAAAATAATATTCAAATTTTAAAGCAGGCTGCAGGGCAGACACTGAATGTTCAGTCATTAAGCTTTGGAGTCTTTGCATGAGTTCATGACTGTTCTTTCATTGTTTCTATCAGCTTGTTTTTTTCTGATAGAGTGGGTGTGTTAAACGATGATTCAATTCAGTGGAACCATTAAGTTAGTCAAAATCTTCTAGATGGGGAGAAAGGAAAAACATTTATAATACAAAAGGCATGCTATGGTTTGAGAAATGAATAATATTTTCCAAAACCACGTATGTGTGGAATAAGCCACTTTGCGTCTGCCCATTTGGAAATTCTTACCACATAAGCAAAAATTTATCATTGGAAAAGATTTTTTGGTTCCAGAAATCTAAAAAATGCTAAGAGTAAACATATAGACATCATTAATTGTCCAAATCAAGACACTTAAAAATGAGAGAATACTACTAATGATATACTTGGACAACAAGTACAAACTGATATGCCTTTACAAATAAGGCCTAAGTTGGCATTATTTTCTTTTACATGGTCAGAACCCTTCAAGATAATTTTTTTCCAAAATTTCAAACAAAATGATTGAAGCATTTTCTATTTAGTTACTAGAATTAACTTCAAATATAAAATTTCCCTTATACACAACTGAGAGTCATACTACTTCAACTTTTAAATTACTGTTGGCTCTAGGTATTTTACTAGTTAAGATAGACTCCCAATTTTATTATTCTATAACTGATTTTTTATTATGGAATATTATAGCCCTATAGAAAAGTACATAAAACAACAGTATAATTTTAAATTATTATAAAGAAAGTACCTCTGCCCAGGTAGAAACATGGAATGCTGTCATTATTCTAAAGTACTTCTCCTTAAAAATACTTTCTCACCCCTGACAGGAAATCACCATCTATTCTAAAGCAGGAACTTGATATTCTTTGCAGTTTTATCCCTTAAGTGTGAGTTCCTCCACAATATAGCTCAGCCTTGTCCATTTCATTTGAAATTTATATAAATGAAATTTTGTTTTAATGCGTGTATTTTTGTGTGCATGTATATGTGCGTGTGAGTGTTTATGTGGCCTTTCCTGCTCAATATTATGTTTTAAGAAATTATCTATGTTTTGTATAAGTGTACTTATTCATTATTACTACTGTATACTGTTTCAGAGTTGTTTGAACAAACTACTTTTTTTTGAATCTGTTGATGGTGAATATTTGAATTGTTTCCAGGCTTTGGTCATTGAAAATAATACTGGTAAAAACAGTCTTATACATATCTCATGGTATATTTCTTGATGGAAAATGTCCCTATTTCCTGCAAAATAGCATTTGATGAGATATTTTTATAATACTATATTTTAAACATCTTATTAGAAAAATCATATAAAGTAAGACTACTTTAGTGTGACACATAGGCACCAATCTCATGATATTCTTATTTTGAAGTAGAGAAAGACTTAGATTTTCAGAAAAGCCAAAAACTTGTTTAGTATTTGATCTATTATGTAATGTGTCTCTTAAAATAAAAATAATTTATTCTACTTCTGACCACTCTAAGATCCATGCAATGTCTGATGCTATGATAGAAAGTTTTGTTTTAAGTGTGTTTGTAACAACATTTGGTGAATCTTAGTCACCTCTCAGAAAATTGACAATGTGGTAGATGCTGAAAAAAAATATTCAGTCATTTTTAAAAAGGCTTCCTTTTTATAGTCCCCAAAGTTTTCAGTATTTATCTACAGGAAGATTCTCAACCGTGTTAAGTAATCAGGAGGCCATTAGCCTAAAGCTGTCTTTATAATTTGTGTTCCTGTGTAACAAATCATAATTTAGGAATATATTTTCTGTAATAAGATGTCTGAGCCAATCATTAACAACCAAACTTCAGCCAATTACATGCAGCCAACTGGTCGTACTATGTTTCAATAAGGCAACTGTCTACCTGTAACCAATCAAACTAATTCTGTTTTTTCCTTCTAGTGTTCTGATTCATTGCCCATGTTTAAGAGAAAATCTCTCTGCAGCCCTTTCCTCTTAGATTGCTACCTGATTCATGAATCATTATTTGCCCAAGTAAACTCTTTTAAATTTAAATGGCGTCAGATTTTTATTTTGACAGTGCAAATCATGTTTATCATACCTCTGGGATGATTTTTTGATACTACTCTGTAGAAGAAGGATCACATTCTTCTGATTTCTGTCTCAAATTTCTGGAATGGACCCAGGTCCCCTCATTTTGTTGAAAACAAAAATAAGGGAACAAAGTGACTGTGCTGGCCATTGCTGCTAGATTGGCATGTGCATCAGTTAGTGTTTTACTAGAGAAGCAGATATAACACAAGATACACAAATGTATAAGAAATTACAAGATTGACTTACAATGGTCATCACAGAGTTGGATGAGACAGCAAGCAGAGGGTCTATCTGCACAATGGAGACCAAAGGATTTAGTTCAAGGTCTGGGCTCACTGCAGTGTGTCACACAAGTCCATATCAGGAGGCCTATGGGTCTGCAATGGAAGACTAGACAGAAGCCAAAGAGGCTGCACTGGAAGCCAGCCAGGAGATGTCAACTAAACTGAAGGCAAAGACTGGAGCTCCTCTGAAGAACAGAAGTAGATTCATCCTTCCTCATTTGCCCTTTATACCATCCAGGTGACTAGCCGCCTTAGGTTGAGTCTTCCATACCCTAGGATTTGGAATTGCTGGGCTGATTTAGTTAAATTTTTTTAACAAAACTTCTCAAAATGACACAGTCAACCATCACAGCATGTGTAACATAGAGCTATTTTCAGGGATGAAAGCAGTCAGCTCAAAAAGAAGTGTTTAATGTCAAGGGAGAGTTTTCCTTTAAGAAAATGTAAATGCTCTTTCAAGGTTAACACAAAGAGATCTCTTAGCCTTCATTAATCCTGCTTCCCTTCACTCCTCACAAGCAAGTTTAATGTGCAATTTAATTTGACCTAGATATGTCTTTTCTGATAAAATAGTGCTGATAAGAGTAGTTGGATGAATGATGCCATTGTTTAAAAAAAACTATTGATTGCCTATATAGGGAACCGACAGGTAAAAAGGAATAACCTGTGTTAGTAATCACTAGTTTATTTTCAGTAAACATTGTTTTACTTCCTATCAGTATGAATTTGAATATTCTAAATACCTTTTATGAATGGAATCTTACAAAGTTTGTTCTGTCGTGCCTGGCTTATTTAGCTTACTTCCATGTCTCTGAGGCATATATCAGAATTCCCTTTCCTTTTCGTATGTATAGACCATATATTGCTTATCCCTTGATAGATATTTGAACAACTTCCACATTTTATTTAATTTGAATAATTTACTATATAGGTGAGTGTACAAATATCTGTTTGAATCTTTGTTTTCAACATTTTTGGCTGCTTATCTAGAAGTAGAATGAATGGATCATATAGTAATTTTATTTTTATCTTATTGAGACATTGCAATACTGTTTTCCACAGCAGCTGCCCTATCCTACAACTCTACAGCTAAAGCACAAGAACTCCAAATTCCTCACATTGCTACCAACACATTACTTTCTATTGCTTGTTTGTCTTGTTAGTATCCATGCTAATGGATATGGAGTGGTAGGTCTCTGCAGTCTGATTTACTGTTCCCTAATGATTAGTGATATTGAGTATTTGTATGGTTTTCCTGGCCATTTGTTTATCTTTGGAGAAATCTATACTCAATTTTTGGGGTCATTTTGGAAAAATTGATTTTTTTTTTGTATTGAATTGTAAGACTTTAAAGACATATATTTTTGCAATGGTTAACCTGAACTGTGTCAGCTTGATTGGCTTGGAAGTCACCTAGGTGATTAGTAAAGCACATTTCTGGATGTGTCTACATTATTCATGGAAGCATGACCTTGGGGTCTATGTCTGGTCCTTTGTCCCTTTTTCTTGGTACAGTTCTTCGGCTCTATTTTCCACACACCATGAACTAAGCAGTCTTGCTCTGCCACAACTTCCTGTCATGATGTTTCTGCCCTGGAGGCAGCTGATCATGGAATAAAACTTTAAGTTAAATCAAACTTTTCTCCTTTTAAATTGTTGGTGTTGGTATGTGTCCCAGCAACAGCAAAGTTGACTAACATATAAAATAGGTGCTGGAAAGTGGAGTCATCACTGTTTCTGTACTTGACTATGGCTTAGGAGCCTTTGTAGCTGACTTGTAGAAGTTTGGTGATGTGAGCTAGAGAAACCTTAGAATGCTATAAGCAGAATTTGATAGGTGATTTTGGTTAGAGCTCAGAAGACCAGAATGGTGATAAGAATATGGACAGAAAGACCAGCTTTAGGAAGTTTCTAATGGAAATGAAGACTTCATTGGCCATTGGAATAGAGGCCATGTGTGTTATACCCTGGCAGAAAACTTTTCTATCTTTTGCCCATGACCCCTGAGACAGTAGGAGAGTGAAATTAAGAGTGGTGGGCTAATTTAACTGGTAGAGTAAATTCAAAGGCAGCTCAAAGTTCAGGCCATGGCATGGAGATTGCTGACTGCATTTAGCCAGATTTATAGTGAGAATTTGGGTCAAAAGTAGAGTGACAAATTTGAAATAATTAAATTTGAACCCTAAAAGAATCATGTGTAAAGTTGGGATGAAAAAAGATGTGGCTACTGAGATTAGTGCCATTAAAAAAACTATTTTGAACACAAATAAGATGCCTGAGGGCATTTTGAAAATCAACAAGACACCACGAATCATAGGCTCAAGAGTATAAAAGTGTAAACTTTTCATTTGAGAAGAAAGTTTCTGGGACTTTTTATCCAGAAGTGTCTCCTAGGGAATTAGTTCTGCAGGATTCATTTCACTGTGTTCAGTCATTTGGGAACTCAGAGGCCACTATTGTCATGATCTGAAGGGGAATGGCTAGTGCTTCCACTGATAGCAGATCTTGGCATCATCGGTGTGATACTGGTTTTACTGTTATTCAGAATGGAAGAGTTGTGGAATCAGGGAGGCTTACTCAGATTTCAAAGGAAGGCTTGGGCAAGTGGGGCAGGTAAGGAGCCTCTCAAAGGGCAGTGTATAAAGCTTTGGTAATGAAGTCAAAGGTGCAGTAGAGACCCCAGGAAGTTCAGGATGCCAGGAACATATACTGTCTGCTAGGGAAAGCTGAAGGTCCTGAGCAGAGGCAGCCCAAGGAGAGTCCATGTGGCCTACAATAAGCTAGACCATAGTGGTGGAAACAATGAAGTCTTTTGGAACTCGCATTTTCCAACCAGAGACCCCAAATACTAGATATGGAGCTACTTGACTTAGTTTTTGTTCTGCTGGGTTTTGGTCATGTTTGTTTGAATTCTTTTTTATCCCCCTATTCTTCCATCTTGGAACAGGAAAGTTTAAACCGTTGTATTGTACCTTGGGATTATGTAACTCGTTTTTGATTTTTACAGCTAACAGTTTGCCTTGAGCCTCAAAAGAGACTTTGAATTTTGAAAAAATGCTAAAATTGTTGAGATTTGGTGAAGAGATTATTTTGTTCTTGTTGGATAGTTGTGATATGTTAGGTAGAATTGTTAACTTGTTATTGTGTTAATTTGATTAAATGTAGTTTAAGTAAATGTTTGAGTGTTGGGTTGACAGGGGGTGGAATATAGTGGTTAAGCTCAATTGTGTCAACTTGATTGTCTTGGGAGCCACACAGCCAACCAAAGAAGTATATTTTTGGGTATGTTGGGTGGGTCATGAGCATGGCCTTTGGATGTGTGTTTGACCTCTGCCCCTTACTCTATGGTGCTGTTTCCCTGCTCTGCTTCCTGGCTTCTATGAACTGAGAAACTTTCTGCCAGACCATTCTGCCTTGCAGCCAGCTGGCCTTGGACTGAACTTCCTGACACAGTGAGCTCAACTAAATCTCTCCTACTTTAAGTGTGTGTGTCAGGTATTGTGTCTCAGCAACAGAAAAGCTGACAAATAATATTATAGATATCAATCTTCTGTCAGATAGATGATTTGCAAATATGTTCTCCACTGCTGTGGGTTGCCTTTCATTTTACTGATTTTGTGCTTAAAACAGTGGTCGCCGACATATCTTGGGACTGGGGACTAGTTTAATGGAAGGCAATTTTTCAATGGACCAGGAGGGGGTACTTTGGGATGATTCCAGTGCATTACATTTATTATATACTGTATTTCTACTATTATTACATTATAATGCATAATAGAATAATTATATGACTTACATTAATGGAGAGTCAGTGGGTGTCCTGGGTTTTTTTCCCTGGAGCTAGATAGTCACATCTGGGTGATGGTGTACTATGACATGAAGTGTGTTGCTTATGTCCATCCTACTCTGTAATTTTGTTTTGGTTCCTCTTACTGCAGAAAACTCTGCTTCACAAAGATAGGCTGTTGTCTATGAAAGCAGGTTTTTCAGTGCTATTGTGGCAATCATGGGATATTCCACCTTGACTTTTCCAGAGTGTATACAAGTTGAAGTTTTGTCCAACATACTTTTAAGGCCACCATCAACTGTGATCGCAAAATTTTTATCCTCTTCTAGCATGAGCAGAGTTTTTTCTTGGTTTATTCAAAAATGGGTCATAGATCCATTTCTTCTTAGTTTGAATTTGTTTTTGGATCTGGGAAGCAATGTTCAAACTCTTAAAAACTGAGATAATGATTATGTACTTGCTGGGAGAAGGAAGACTTGGCTCAGCATCTTTCAAAATGTCTCCTAATGTTTGAGATGTAAAAAAATCCCAGTGTTAACTCACCACCCCCATAACTACAGTTTGGTTTTGACTGTAGTCCCTTTTTCTGTTGACTTGAAAACAGTGGTCATGTTCCAATGAAGTGGCAGGTTGAGTTCACTGAGCAAGTTGAATAGGTCTCATGAGTAATCAAGTTTTGTGACCTATTCCATGCCACTGAAATCTCTGGAGTGGCTAAAAATCTATGGCTATCCATCTACTTTTAGAAAGTTATTTCATTTCTGTGGGTAAAATGTGTGTTTTATGCCCATCTCCTAAATTCAGTTAGGGTTGGGTTGTGGGCTTACCAAAACTGATTGAGACAAGTACAGAGTAGAAAAGAGGCAAGGACTGAAATAATAAATAAACTAATGATCAAGTTACATAGATTGCAATAATGTTGGATTCTTACTTAAAGTCTATACCAGATGTAGCTGTATAACTGAAGTATAACAACCCACTTACCACTATAAAGCCTGATGCCTGATGCAGCTTAATTATCATTTGCCTCTCACTTATAGGGTTTGGCTATGAGTCTACAAGCAATTGAATTATTGTGGTCTCTATGCTGTCAAATCTGTTTGCTAATGTTAATCTGTATTTGTAGCTGCTCTTCAGTGCTAGCCTCACTGTCTCAGCTCCACTCCACTTCAGATCATCAGGCATTAGATATTCAAGAATGTAATATCTATTTTCCTCACATATGCAGTTTTCAGCAGAGTTCATATGTCTATGAGAATATAATGCTGCTGCTGATCTGACAGGTGACAGTGTTCAGGTAGTAATGCAATTGATGGGGTATGACTGTAAATACAGATGAAGATTTGCTAGATCACCCACCATTCACTTTCTACCATGTAGCCTAGTTCCTAATAGGCCATAGACTAATACAGATCCATTGTCTGGGGACTGTTGACCACCATTTTAAAGCACGTAAGGTCTTACTTTTTATATAGTTCTACTAATCTATATTTTTAATTGTTGCCTGTGATTTTGGGGTCATATCCAAGAAATTATTACTAAATACAATGTTATAAATCTTTTCACTTTTTTTCCTAAGAGTTTGTGGTTTTTCACTCTCTCTGCTGAGTTAATTTTTGTACATGGCATAAAAGCCTAATTTCATTATTTTGTGTAATTTTCAATATCCAGTCTTCATAGAAACATTTTTTTGAAAATGTTTTCCTCACATTGAAAGACCTGGAAACTTTTGTAAAAAAAAAAAAAAAAAAAAAAACCATTTGAGTGTATGTGCACATATTTATTTCTATATTTTGACCCTTTTGTCTTTATGTTTATCTCTATCCCTATATCACTACATTAATTTCTGTAGCCTTGTAGTAAGTATTAAAATCAGGAAGGTTGAGACTTCCAACTTTGTTTTCTTTTTCAGCAGAATTCTGGCTATTCTGACTTTGAGAGTCCTTGGATTTTAGGATGATTTTACTACTTTCATTTTTAAAAAGACCTTTTGGATTTTGACAGGAATTGCATTATACCTGTAGATCTCTTTGCATAGTAGTGTCAGTTTAATAATAATCAGTCTTCCATTTCACAAAAATGAATGTCTCTCCATTTTTTGTTTTCTTTATTTCCTTGCAGTAGTATTTTGTAATTTTCAGTGTACAATTCTGTCATCCCTTTTGTGAGCATTTTTCTTAAACACTTTCTTCCTTTTGCTGTGATTTTAATTGAACTGGTTTCTTAAAATATTTAAAATTTTTAAGTTTTGATTTTGTATCTTGCTACTTTCTTGAATATGTATATTAATTCTAAAAGTTTTTCTTACTCTTTTTGGTAAAATGTTCAGGATTTTCTTTGTGCAACATTATGTCACCTGCAAGCAGAGGTAATTTTACTTCTTCATTAATGATATTTAAATCTTTTATTTATTTCCCCCAGTATTTTTGGCTATAACTCCCTATATTTTGTTGAATAGAAGTGGCAAAAGGAGACATCCTTTTTTTTTTTCATTACTGGGGATCAAATGAGGTCCTCATGCTTGTTGGATAAGTGCAAGTATCCTTGTCTTGTTTCTCATTTTATAAAAAAGCTTCCAATCATTTTTGTTAAGTAAGATGCTGGATGAACAACATGAGAAAGCATTAAATAAATAAATTTAATAAAATATATGAAAAGATACAGATACTTCTGAGAAAAACTAAATAAGACTTAAATAAACATAGCAGTATACCATGGTTATAGATTGGACTATACTATTTCTAAAGGTGGAACTCAATTTTTACTTGCTTTAGGCTTTGATGTATCTACATTAGGATACACTTTGGGCATACCCTCATATTCTGAATATCTTAGGGAAGATTTGGATTTTTTTCCCCTCCTTATGAACTCAGATCATCACAAATACTCATTATCACATGTTAAGTCTTTACACTGTTGAGAAGATATGTGTATTCCAAAGCAGAGTAATGGAGTGTATTTCCTCCCCCCCCCCCCAAATGTAACTAGTTATGTTTTATTTGAGCCTCTTCTCTCTGGAACAAGGGGAACAGAAAAGAGCAGAATAAGGTAGAGATGTTCTGGCACAAACCCCAGAGGTATGAGGCATGTGAAGAAGGAAATCCTTCACTGGAATATCGGCTGAAGGTGGGATTTGGGGAGTCTGGGTGGGAATGCACAGGTAATTGTTGGCATTTGGCTGTGTAGCCTAGTTGTGTGATCCCACTGCCAAGGAAGGAAAACAGCAGCAGGTGGACGAGTCACAAAGCAAGAGCCACCGGTTTGTGTCCGACGTAGGTCTTAAGAGTAAGCAACACCTTTAAGGTGGGGAGGATTCGCCAGGTTCTCGGACCCTTGATTGCTCGTTGTCGTTGGCCTCAGAGGAGTTTGAACTCAGGTTATTTCTATGTCCTCTCCAGCGATTGCGACCAAGGCGAGAGCTGGTGCTGGGTGTTGGAAGCCTGAGAGTGACAGACGGGCGGGTAGTGCTGCTGAGACTGCGTGGAAGCCCTCGACATGGTTCTGGGCTCCAGCTGCTTTCTAGCTCCGGGGCAGTGTCTGTCTCAAGCTCCGTCTCAGGCTCTGGCTCTGTCTCGGGCTCCAGCTGCGACTCGTTCTCCAGGACCCGGTCCAAGTCGATGCTGAGACCTGTCCCATTCGGCTCTTTGGATTCCGCTGTGTAGTACAGGTCCAAGTCAAACCCAGCGACTCGTCTTCCAGCTTGCGGAGCTTGGGGACACGAGGACTTGCTTTTCTGGAGCTTTCTAGAAAGCCTTGAGTCTTTTCATACTGAATTTGTCATTTTCTCTCCCAATCTTCTCCAGGCTCCTAAATGCCTGTGTTCGGCATTTGTCATACTCATCTGTTACGGCTTATATCCGCTGTCCCCGCAAAGCCTCACAGGGTCATAGGAGGGAGTTTCAAATGTGGAGTGTATTTCCTTAAGAGACCCATCAGAGCCCTGATTTGAAATAGTCAAATAATTTATGTCCTACACATACAGTGCATTTGCTAAGCGTCACTTTCCAGTTAAATAAAGCCAAAATCCCAAATTCTTTCTGCTTCTTATTTTCAGCTTTTCATGCCCCATACTGCTTTCAACTTCTGGGAGTACCTCGAGTAGCCACACAGCCCATGGGTGAGAAAATCCTTGCTCTCTCACCAACTAAGATAGAGGGCAAAGTTTTGATTTTTTTTTTTTTTGACAACCTGGGTTTATTTTTAGAGATATTAGGATGACTCACCTCTCCTGACATTTGTTTCTATAAAAACTAACTTTAAAACATCATACTTCCAACTCTGTACAAAGAGGGAGAGAAAAGCCACAAAAGCAACTGAACCTGAAGAGGACTCCACTTGAGAGTTGCTTTTATCTCTTTTGTCCTGCCTTGTCTGTCCTCCCTGCTTTTGCTTCCTCAGACTGATTCACCTCTTTTGTTCACCCACTGCTGAGTCACATCCTTTAGTTGTCTGTGTGTGTGATCTGGTAGCAGACATCTGGATGCAGTAGGCCAGTGACACAAGTCAACATAAAATAAACTGGTGCTTAAATGAGTTGATGGCTGTGACGTTAGTAATGGTTAAATTACACATGAGGTTCAGAGAATACCAAAAAATACTTAAATTGCTTGTTTCAAGGATACCTGTAAAGTTCTGTCCAATGCACCTCTCATTTCATTCAGTCCTCTCAGGACAAGCTGACAGACAGATATGAAAGCATGTAACGTAAAGAATAGGAGGTAGCTGAGCAGAATATCAGGACTGATAAGTATTTTATGGTTGATTTCAGTATGAAGTAGAAAAAGAATGAAGGAGGCTTCAAAATGAATAGGTAAAAAGAGTTGATAGAAGGATATAAAAATGCACTTTTGCAAAGGCAGAATTTACTGTGAAGCCAGGAGTTCTGGTTTGGATCAGGCATCTGCAGAAGATGATTGGCTTATGAGGGCAACTACAGCTGCCTTAGTATTAAGAGGTGGATCTTGGTGAGAGGTGGGTCCCTGGGTGTATCTCTCTCCCCACACTTCTCTTCTCTCTCTGCTTCCTGGCTGCCACATAATTAACAGGTTTCTTCCACCAGTCCCTTCTTGCCTTGGATCCAGCTGTGTAGGCACTAAATAGATAAGTCAAAATAAAGCACTCCTCCTTTAAGTGTCAGATATTTTGTCTTAGTGACAAGAAAGAGACAGATACTGGGATTTAAAAGGTTTTCTTTTTTAAGTCAAAAATTTCTACATGTATTTCTTTTTAAAGTGAAATGAATATAATAAAAATGAAAATGTCATTTTACTAACTAATATGCTCTAAATGGATATACAATTGTGAGTATATATTTAAAATTTATTGACTTTCAAGGTATTAAAATTTCTAAGGTAACTTTAAAGGATTCAAGCTAGCCAGTAACCCTAATGCCCCAAATAGCAATACATCATTGTGGCATGGAAGAATGGAGAGATGTTATGGAGTGAGTTGAAATAGGCAAAAGAATGGGTTGTAGCTGGCAGACAGATTGCAAAACAATCTGCAGTTATTGAGAAAAGTCTTTTCATAAATCCTGACTAAGAGGAATAACTCAACTAGAGTTCTAACCTGGAGATAATACACCAAATGCCCATATGTGGGTCAGTTTCCATGGAAGAAGCACAGCTGACATCATAAAGTGGGCTAGTCCTTAAGGTTTATGTGTCTTGGTTACTTTTTTCTCATTGTTGAGACAAAATACCTGATGCCCAAAATGAAGAAAGGAAAGGTTTATTTAGCTTACAATTTTTTGGAGGTTTCAGTGCATACTCAGCAGGCTCCAAGGCAGGGTGGTGTGGCTGAGGGGCAGCCTTCCACGGCAGCCGCAAGCAGCAAGAGCAAACAGTGCAAAAAGGGGAAAAGCGCGCCTCTGTCCTGTCAGCTCCGCCCCTGGGCAGGTGAAGCACTCATACCACCAATCCCAGCACTAGACATTGAACCAATCACAAACGCTAGATTCAGCCACGTCCATGAATGCATGAGACTTGGTGGGGTGGAGCATCCAACACAAACCACAGCATTATGCAACCTAGATAGGCTAACCACTCATCAAAATTTAAAACATGGGATGCCAAGGGAACTGTAATAATGGAACAACAACAAAAAAAAAAAATGGGAAATTTGGAAAATCCCAATGATAGAAGACATGGGCTTGGTGATAAGCGAGACAAGAAGGCAATGTATGAGAAGTGGAAAAAATCAATCCAAACTCAGAAGATTTGAAATATGCTGCATTTCAGTGTATTTTAATATTTTCAAAAAATATTCACAGCTTCTCTATTGGTTTTATATTATAAGTGAATGAATGAAAAAGTGAGTGAGTGAGGAAAGAAGTAAATACATCTTGAAGTGAATTGTTTCATTTTAACATGGTGGTAAGGGCTTGGAACTTGTGTGCATTCTGTTCCTGACACTTTTCCACTCCCAGCAGAATCAAGCTGTGAGTACTATTTAAGAGCCCACAACTCTATCAACTTTTAAAATCCAAAATTTCCCTATACTGCAGCATCTGATTTGAAAACTCTTTTTCTAGTTTCCTGCATTCTTCATTTAATTGCCTCCTTACCTTTCTATTCTTCATATATTCCTGTTTGATTTGTAAGTCTCATTGTGAGTCTTGTGCTTGTCTCTGGAATGGAACTAAACTCTATAAGAACTGCATTCAGTAAGTCTTCCAACCCATCTCATGCTGCAAAAGTGGGACAGTGAGAACAGCACCACCATTCTGCACTGAGATTCCAGGACCTGGCATTCAGAATCTGACCTGGAAACAAATTTCTTGCATTGAGCTTGGAATCTGGTTCATTGGTTCTGTGATGAGGAGCTATGATAGAAGACTGGCCTTAAGTTCCATTTACTCCACTCATTAATTCCGGTTTTAGAATCCAGTGATGAACAAAACAGATATAGTCCCTGGACTTAGGAATCTAGCCCCTTCAAAAGAGGAGATATAAGTCATAATAGGCTTGGAGGTAAATGAAACAGATAAGTGGAAGGTATTAGGGTCCATATGGTCAGGTTTATGTATTAAGAGATTACTCCTGCGACTCTGTGGAAGGTGACTTGAAGGAAGCAGCAGTGAATATTGTGGCCAGTCAGAGAATATTAAACCATACCAGAGGAAAAATTAAGTTAGTTGGGAAATAGAAACACAATATCAATGTGGAAATAAGAGTCTTTAAAACGTTTGTAGAAGGAAGATTTGACAAGATTTGTTAATGTGATGCACACAGATGAAGGAATGAAAGACTATTGACTTACCTTGAATGATCTTGGGAATCAGTGGATTACCAAGGATCTACTGACTGTGTATTGAGTTTGACTCATAGCAGGGAGGCACCAGGGATCTGAATATTAATACTGATACCAGTCACTTTCAACCCAGCAAGGTTTTTAGTGTAAATTATCACCGTAATCTAGGTAAGCCAGATCTTACCTCTTTGTCACTTGGCAGTATTTATAATAGATGTTTGTCCAAAGCTGGAACATACAGAGCTCAGATTCAAGATCATCAGCTGGGTGGGCTGGAGCTCATTCAGAAGCAGATCTTTCAGATTTAGCTACAGCCAGTGGCTAAACACAGTAGAGGTTGTTATAAATCAAAGGAAGTGGTTGATATTTCTCTGAAAGAGGTGATTCTTTAGGAAAAGACATGGCAATTCCCACTCTTTGAATTATGTCTTTTAATAACTGAAACATAAATGTAAACTCTTACAGGAAGACCTTCTCAACAGAATTAGTGCTATCTATCTTGGTTCACAATAGTGTTTCAGCAGCCTGAGTGTGAGTGATTTTTTTTCATTTGTCCTGCCAAAGCTACCATTTTCAATCCCTTGCTTCTGCTGAGAAGTCATGTCTAAATTTGGAGACTTCAGCATGAGAGCCTCCACATTTGTTTTGGTCTGTGTGTGTGCATGTGTGTGCGCACATTACTGAAGAGTGAACCCAGAGCCTTTGCACTGAACTACCTCCATTGTCTTTTTCAATTTGTATTATGAGACAGGGCCTTGTTAAGTCACTAAGTTGCTAGGCTAGGGTCAAACTTGAAATCCTCCTGTCTCAGCCTCCCAGAAAACTGGAATTATAAGTGTGTGCCACCACACCTGGCAACAGTCAGTCTTTATTTTTGGACCCTCAAAGCCAAACAACAAAATCGTCTGTGGCATTGTGTCATGAAGACTCTGAAAATTTAACAGGTAAAGGAAGTGCCTGTTTCCTAAGTTTTGTCATGAGCCCAGTGTACCAAGGTGCTGAGACTTGCTTCCTGACTTCATTCATGTTCAGACTCTACTCTCTTCTTGAAGACTGATATTTGAATGCTACATTTGACAAACTCAACCAGAATGTTTTTTAAACATTTTTAAAATAATTATCTCTGAAAATATACTTCAATGGATACTAACCCATGTGGCTCTAGGTTAAATTTATCTTTGTTCTTTGAAACATTGTTAGTCATTTTTAGAATGGTTGTTGCCTTTGGAAGGCAATCCATAGGGGATCTATTTTAGGTTCTCACATCAGAAGTAGAGGACAAGCAGAGAAGAATCATTAAGGTGTCTAGACTTAGTTTAAGTAGGGTGATCCAATTTCAAGGGTTGATGAATATAACCTTTCCTTCTGGTGATCTATGATATTGAAAGTTAAGGCCTAGGAGAGGTGATCATAGAGCAAGAAGTTTCTTTCTCATATGACCTTTGTATTCTGCTGGGGAAAACACGATTATTCCTTGAGATTCCTGAAACCTGAAAGACACACTTCTGGTCTCATGGATTTACAAGCTCACTGAAATGTTACTTATTGTTCTTCCCTCTTTGGTCAAGCAGGACAAAGATTTCCTTCAACAGTTCTTGGCTAACATCAAATGCCAAGTAAAAACTTGGTGCTGTGACTGAAGTAATTGATAAGTCATGGTGGATGTCACTGAGGAGCACAGATGCCTAATTTTCAAGGTTTTTCTTATGCTCAAGACCTGTGAAGACTTTGTTCTCAATTTCATGATTTTAGTGCTACAATAGCAACTCAAACAAGTTGACTCTTCTCATTTGCATACTTCGTCTGCAGTTAGGATGTGTGGCTAATGGATCACTGGTGCTCCCGTTGCTATTTTGTACATGGAATAAATACCAAGACCTAAGCATTTGTCTGCTATTTGCCAACACCACTCTCCAGCTGAGACCCTGAGTCCATTGTCTTTCTACTTTCAAATCTCTGGACCAGGCTCCATTAAATACAGCAGTGAGCAGCAATGAGAAGCCCAAACATTTCTTTACATCACACAGTATCAGTCAAGATATAAATAGAAAATAACTATGTTTTATTGGCATAAGACTGAAATTAAAAGATCTGCTTTGCAAGCTATTGATTATCACATTTAATTTTTCAGCTACTATTTTTAAAAAAGAAAACAAAACCAAAACAAAATAAAACAGAATAAAGCCAATCAAAACAAAACAGTGAAAGTGATAAAGAACTTCAAAACAAGATAATAGGAAATCAGCAATTGCTACCATAAAACCTCTTGTCATCTTCAAAATTGCTGTCCATGCCATAAGAAATAATAAAATCAAACAAAACAGAACGGAATTAAATTAATAAAATAACATTGAATAAAACAAAACAATAAAATGGAGAAAAACAAAACAGTGAGAACAATATTGGATTTCAAAAACAGGACAGAAGAAAATCCTTCATAGTTGCCATATTGCATATTGCTATCCTCTAAATAGATGCTCAGACTACCAGCTTTAGGCCTGCAAAGTCAATCAAATGATGCAAGCATTAAGTTGTTTTTGCACCTCAGTTGCTATCAACTCAGTTTGCGTTCCTCTGAATAAGCCGGTTGCTTACAGGTGGGGCAGGGCTTGGCTCTTTTATCTCCCAGCTTGTGTGCTGGCTGATGCATGGGAAGAGCAAATTGGCTTCATGTTTCTCCTCCTGGCCCATGGTTGCCACTGGCTTCTGGGACAGGTGCCTCTCGTTTCTCCTCCAAGCCCACAGCTGCCAGCTGGATCATGGGAAAGGCGATTTATCTTCCTGTTCTTCCAGCCCGTGGCTGCCACTGGCTCATGGGAAGAGCACTTCTTGTCTCTCAGCTGTCATTTTTTGACTAAGAGATTTATGATAAATTAGTGATGCAAGAAGTATGTAACTCCACATTTATAATGAAAACCTTTTGAACACTTTTCTCAGTAGCACAATGAAGACAGAAAGGTTACTAAGACTATAGAATGCTTCAATGTCTTATTAAATGAACTTGATCTAATTGAGTACATATAATGCTTCATTTAAACTCAAGAACACTCCTTAAGTCCACAAGGGGCATCTTGACAGTATAATAGATAATAAGACAAATCTCAACAATATTAGGAGGATTCAAATCATATCAAAAATGTTTTATGACCACTGTGGAATGATGTTGGAATAATAGAAAAGATAACTAGGAAATTCTTTTATATTTGGAAACTAAGAAACACTTGTAAATAACCAATGATTGCATGATGAAATTAAAATGAAGATTATAAAATACTTTGAACTGAACAAGAATGAAAACACTCATGTTGAAACTTATGGAATACAAGTTGAGTGTGGAAGCATACACTTGTAACACCAGCGTCCTGGGAGACTGAGATAGGAGGAAGATTCTCTCTGCCTGGAAAACTTACTGACTTAGTAGATCCTGTCTCAGAATATAAAGTTGAAAATTGGCTAGGGAAATAGATCAGTATGAAGATCTGGAGGTCCAATATTTAGTGTAGCAGCAACAACAAAATAAACAAAACAAAAGGCACAAACCTTATAGAATATAGCTAAATCTATGTCTTGAAAAAATTATAAACATAGATGTATATACTTATCAATGACAATCAATGACCCATGAATTTAAATTAAAGAAGTTAGGAAAAGAACTGAAAATTAACTCAAAATAGAAGAAAACAATGAAGTGTATACACTTTTATTAAATAATGTTACATGGGTAAATTAAAAGTTCTATCTGCACATTTGGTTAAGTGAGTGTTAGTCATGCTATGTCATCTTGATTCAATTAAGAAACACCTACAGGATTAATAAAGCATACTTTTTGGTCTGGGTGGGTTATGGAGACATAGCATTGCTATCTATATTGGGTCCCTGGCCCTTTTTTTCCTAGTGCTGTCCCCCTGCTCTGCTTCCCTGCTGCCATGAACTAAGCAGGTTTGACTCACTGTCCCCTCCCCTGCCATGCCCTTCCCCTGCCATATCATCTTGTCACGACATTTCTGACCCACAGCCAACTGACCATGGAGTGAATCTGTGAGACAAACTAACTCTCAGCTCCTTTAATTGTAGATATTGGGTATTGTTTCCCAGCGATAGGAACTAATACAGATAGAATGGACAAAATCCTATAAAAAATATTACCAAATCTGTTCCCTTCAAAAAGAAAATAAAATTACTCCATAACTATGAAATAAATTAACCAAAACATTCTCCAAAAGAAGACTCTGTGTACTTGTGTTTTCTAACAAATGCTTGACAATTTCTAATAAAGTCATGATATTAATCTTAGAAAAAATTTCTAGAGAATAAATCAGAATAAAATACCAAAATATTTTATGAGATATGTGTGATCTTGTTATCAAAACCTAATTAATATATTTAATAAAAGACAGTGACAGTTTGTCTCATGTAAGTAGTTTTACATATACTAAACAAATTATCAGCAAATCAAATTTCATGATATATGAAAAGCTCAAAAAGTGTTAATTTGACTAAAATTGAAATAATTCTGTTCCTAAGAATATCCATGAAGAAAGTGAAAAGGAAAATCTGCAAATTAAAATATATACTTAATACTTTGATCTAAGAACTTACTTTCAAATATTCATAAAGAACTCCTCTAAATCAGTAGAAAAAACCAGGTCAAACCAGTTAAAAAATCAGTGAAAATAAACAAAAAACTGACAACTTGAAGAGAAATTCCAGGAGAGAGCAAATGTTAATGACCAGTAAACAATGAAAAAGTGCTAAACTCCTTGCTTGTTGGAAAAAAATAATTAATATCTTAATGAGAGTTTACCACACACTAGGTTGACTAAAATTTAAAAAAAGCAATGCGAGTATCTGTAAGAATGTGGAGTAACTCAGCTAATATATTTTTTAAATGGAACATAAATTGTTATAGCCCATTTGGAAAAGTCTTCAGCAGTCAGTATTTGCTAAAGTTAAATGTATACATATTCTTCGACCCAGATATTTCAGAGCTAGATATATACAATAGAAATGCATATAAATATGCACTTGTAACAGTGCCAAGCAACACCATACAATTCACATATCTATCAACATGGAAGGAGAATAAATTGTATTATGTCATAAGGTTTATCATACAAAAAAAGAAAATTAATAAATTCTTGTTTCATGCTGCATTTGGGTAAACAACAACATTTAAACAAAGGATGTTTGACATAACAGGATACATAATGAATGAGTTCATTTATATAGCTTTGAGAAACAAAATTAATCCATGGAATTTGAAGAACAAAGGAACTAATGCAAAATCTTATCCAGGAATGCTAAAAGTTCTCTGTGGAATGATAGCAAATAAAAAATGAGAAGGTTGGTAATGGCAAAAAACTATAAAAACTAAGCAATTTCTGGGTTTGGTTGAATTTTGTTTCTGTAGTGCATCTTTTATGTTTTAACCTATACTTATCAGGAATGTCCACTGATGTGTTCATAAAACAGTTCTGAGGACAGACTTTGATTTGCGACCTTTGTTTATTTTGCCATCATCCCCCATGACCTATTTCAAACTGTCCAATGGGATATTGCTGAATCCAAGGTTGCTAAGGTTCACAATTGCCTCATCTGGTCTGTAGGCACTGACTCTTAAATGCCAGGGGATGGAATCTGTAGCTAATATATTTAAGACCTCAAACGGTATTAATTTTAAATGTTTCCAATGCAACCAAGTTAGAAGACATTTTCTGCTGTTTTTGCTAAGTCTTTCCCTAAGAATAGTCAGTTAAAGAATATTGAAGGTATGAATATTCCATGGTACAATGGAAAAGGCAAAGTCACAGTCATAAGGCAGATACTATTTGTCAGACGAATGTAACATTTTCTGGGCTTTTATTTCTAGGAATACATTTGTAAGTTTTTGTTGTGTATTGGTAGATACTTTTGCAGACATGACTTGATTTACAGAAACTGTGTGTTCTCTAAACAACTTGCTTTCTTCTGGAGTTTGAATTCCTTTTATACAGTGTTTGCCTCACCCTTATCTATTAGCATATCATTTTTGATGGCAGAAAAGTGAGACATAAAATAAGAGTCAATATACTTTATTTGTAAAGTAGTTCTTTGTAAAAGTTTGCATGCAAGCAGTGGATCTGTCCATGTCATTGATCATAATGTAACTGTAAAAACGTGTCTGGGTTGCATTCACATTTTTAATATCTCAGATTATTTCAATTGCTGATGTAGAGATCCACACACCACAAGGTGCAGTGAATGAAGTAAAATATTTGTCAGAATAAATACCTAACAATAAAAAATAAGTAAATGAATGGATTCAGGGTTTCTTTAGTTTTTATATCTTACTATTATAATTTTGTGATACTTTGCTGGATTTTTTGCAAGCCAACTCCATCCCATCTTTTGCATATGGTGTATTAAAATTTAAACACATTGGACTGCTCACTATTCAGCTATTTTCCTTTTCAAAAGAATTATTAATGTACAACTGTTTATACAAACATTGATTTTAGCAAACATTTCATCCTACTGAGGTAGTTTTCATTTTTAAATCGCCTGTGGGAGTACATAGAATCTACTCTTATTATTTCAAAACCTGCTTTTTTGAAAGTGCAGACAAATGGTTTAGCCTATTAGGGTCAGACAAAGTGACTGTTTCACAGCATTAAAGAATACTCTTTGATCAATAATTTCAAGCTTTGGCTTTTTAGGAAAATCACCTGTGAAAATTTTTAGCAACTCCTGGCTTCTTTTCAGGGCTTTGCATTCAGTAAATCTGTCCTCAAAGGTTTGTACTTGCATGTTTTAAATGTGATTGAGAGATACATTCTGGGTTAGAGAAAAGCTCAACTTTACATGCATTTGAATCTCATGTGAATCTTGTTAAGAGAAAATTCTGAGTCAGGAGCTACAGTATAGGCCCAAACTTTAAATTTCTAACAAGTTACAAAGTGATTCTGTTACTGCTTCCAGGAACCACACTTTGGGACAAAGGACATAAATTAGACATATGTTTTCTTACAGGTATGATTTCATTGGATGCGATTTTATGTATTGTGGCTACTGAGTGAATAGCTGTTTAAAATTTACATATAAGACTATCTAGGACTCCATCAGCATGCAACAATATCTAAAGGCACCACAGTTGAAAAATAAAAAAAGTTTTCTGTTTTCATTTTAAAACTCTCAAGAAAAACATCAACAGGTGTTTGCATTGATAGTTGTCTTGGTTAATTTTCTCTCCTTGCTGGGCCAAAATACCCAACCCTCAAAATTAAGGAGGAAAGTTTTATTTAGCTTGAAGTTTGTGGAGGTTTGAGTCCATAATCAGTTGACTCCAAAGCAAGGTGGCATGGCACAGAGCAACAATTTAAGACAGTAGAAGACAGCAAAAATAGCAACATCAAAAGGAGAGCGGGAGAGCAAACATCTTTTCCTCCCTTATATTGTAAGCAAGCTACCACTTCCTAGAGTGGGTGTAGCACTCACACCATCATTCTCCCTTTCTCTTGCACAGGCTTAGGATGCTTACAAAGTGAGGACCCTGCTCCCGTGCTGAGTTGCTCAGTTAAACTTCTAAACTTCTCAAGTTGATACAAAGTATCAACAATTACACTAGTTAAACATGCTTATGTGAAACTGATGAATTCATTTATTATAAATGTGAATATTTATTGAGTGTTTCAGACTCTTTATTTGCACTCTGCAGTTTCAGTGGTTTCAGGCTAGGGTAGTTTGGTCTTTCCTTTAGGAAATTACCGTTGCTTCTTGAATACAATAAAAAACATACACAGTAACTATTAAAGAAACTTTGAGGAGCAGCAAACAGTTTTTGTAAGGTGGGGGGAAGAAAATAGAGAAATTATCACAAGCTTTCAAAATTAATACAAATTTTAAAAATTTAAAGATTGAAAAAATAATGATCAAAGAATTTTCAATTATTTACTAATTGCCTCAGTTGAAGGCATAATTAGAAGTGATTAGTGGGAGTAATAGCATAAGAAGAGTGTTGAAAAAATTTTAGTTACCTCCCAGCAACTTGTAGACAATCAATTATAACAGGGGTGTGGGATAGACCAACTGTAAATTGCATGTGTTACAATATATGAGTTAGAAAATAAGTGGTTGAAATACTTCCTACCTGGGAGCTCTCATTGCAGAAAAGTAGGAGTTGAGGAAAAAGCGGACATTTATCCTTGGTACTTGGAACACTGACAAATATGATGGACATACTAGAAGTTTTATCAGTAATTTATAATCAAATTTGTCTAGCTTTAGTTTGACCACCATATCTATGAATTAAATAAGACCCTGGGCTGGGGTTTATATACTGAATGACAACATTCTCCCTGTTCAGAAGCAATAAGCAAAGCAATTTAAAAGTAGTGTACCTAATGATTACTGAATGCTCACTCTGTACCAGACTCTGTATTAACATTTTACCTTGTAAGTTTTACTCCTAATAAGATTAAAAAGGGGAGTAAAGAATAATAGAAAAACACTGAATAAAAGTGTATTAAACTACAGAAAGGAAATTTAATGTATTAACTTTCCTGTTGCTGGAGTTAATACCCTTTACCCATAATTTAAAAGAGGAGAAGTTTAATTTTGTTCATGATTTAAGGGGATTTAGGTTGGGGTCAGGGGGTCCAATGCAGGAACATCACAGCAGAAAGGTGTGGTGGAATGCAGCTGCTTAGTTCATGGTGGCCAGGAAACAGAGCAGGGGAACAGTGCCAGGGAGGAAGGGTGAAGGAACCAGCTATACAGCACCTAAGGTCACACTCCCTTTGCCCACCCAGGCACACCCAGAAGTGTGCTCCAACCCTCCCCAGGTCCAACATAAATGTCATGTGTACTCCGGGGATAGTTTTGAGAGAAATGTGTAATACAGTTCTTTTCTTTCATGAGGTTGATATTAGGATCACTCACAAATAGCTAAAATCCATGGAAGCTCATATAGAATTGTGTAGTGTTTGTACATAAATAAAAAACCTAAATGAAATCATCTCTAGATTATTTATAATACATGATACAATATAAATGTTACATAGTTGCTATTTTGTACTTTTAGGGAATAATGACAAGAAAAAAATCTATACATGCTATTTTTTGACTATTTTCAATCTGCAGTTGGTTGGATTCACAGATGCATAACCTACAGATATGGATGACTAACTGCATTTTCTCTGGAAAAACACTACATTAATTCTGTTTCCTTCCCTTGTATAAGAATGTTGCTTTGTTCATGCTTGACATGGCTTATAAGCAAAGAGGGTTCTGGGTACCTGTAAATATTGACATTTCTAATCAATGTTTACCCAAATATTTATAGCATTACCATTTTGAACTTTACCTGAGCTCTGAAATTCTGTAAAAAAGCAATGGTTAAAGAAGTTTTGCTACCCTTCACATTCTGGGAAACAATTTACTGCAAAGAGCCAGCCGGCCCTCCATACCAAGAATTAGGAAAGATTAGAGAATAGCCCCTTGCCTACCTTAGGATAAGTCTAGACAAACCCTCCAAGCTTCCATGTATTTGCATTTAAAGAATGAGCTGAATATTCATCCCCATTGATCAAGTAAAATGCTTGTTAATTTATTTCAACCAATTTAGTTGAGCTTCTCTCCACCCTACAGGACCTTGCACCTTGATCCTTCCTGGCCTGATCCAGCAAACACTCAAAACTGCTCCTATGAGGCTCTTGCAAGGAGTAACATCTACTGATCTCTGAGGAAGCGTTCTCTTTCTAGATACCCTGCCCTTGTTTACTGTGCTTGTATAAAAGAAAGGCCGTTTTCTGCCCATCCTTTTGGAGTACTTGCAGATCTTGTAGTCAAGATTATTCTTTCTATAACAGAATTTTCAATTAATCTTTCCTTATTAAAGTATGAATTTGTTTTTCCTGCAGAGACAGGAGGGTGGGGTATGGCTAGAACTGAAAAGGAGGCTTGGCAAGGCCTGGGAACTCAAGCCAAGAAGAGTTCCCAAATCCCTGCATGTGGACTTTTCCTAAGAACAGGTTTTCAACAGGACGGCCTGAATCTGACATCAGCCTAAGGAGCGGGTGATACAAAAAAGACAGTCTAGATTTTTTTGCCATTGTGTTCTCTTTTGTGTGATCACCCGCCCTCACACTGTAGGGTATACCTTTTTCCACTTTTACTTGGCCCAAACTCACTCTACAGAGCCTGCTTCTTTCCCTACCTTTAATAAAACTTTGCTATGGTTTGCACTTGTCTAGACAAACTCTTTGCTCAGGATAGGAAAAACCTACAAACTGCTTCCAGAAAGATTACACCACCCTAAAACCAATAAAACGGTCTCCAGAGACACCTCTGCTATCTGTTTTCTTTATTTTCTTAAGCTGGACTGCTTGTCACACAATTTCAGAGGACACAATCTATGTGACGGTAGAGATGAATGGGATTCCACTGTACAGGAGATAGTGTGGCTACATAAGCCACAGAGGTAACCTCTAAATCTGAAGACTGAGCACTTTATTCTTCAGCTTTAAAATGCATTAATGACTTTTAAGTTTTAGCAGGAAAACTACCAAATTCCCTGATTTGACATGCAAGGACTATTAACATTTAGTTTAAATTTATATCTCTAGCTTTGTTATTTTTTATTCATTGGGTTTGAATTCTCATGCAAAAGAGAATTTCCTATATTTTATAAATACTGGTGTAAAAAAATCCTTAGAGCAAAAATATATGCAATGATTAAATACACAATGATTTTCCTGGAAATTAGGAATGAGACAAGAATGCTTAACATGGTTTTATAGAATATTATGCTGAATGTGTCAAAAAATGTAATACTGCAAAAAAAAAAAAAAGAAAAAGAAAGAAAGGACTGTAAAGGAAAGAACAAGTCTTTCATTATTTGGATATAACAACTATATTCTGATGGGAAATAATTTTTGAATCTATTAGAACTAATCATTTAATTTAACAAGTCTGCTGGATACTTCATTAATATTTTAAAATCTGTTATATTTCCACATTCCCAAAAGTGAATAGAATAAAGATTTTAATGATATTCTTTGCAAAAGCATTAAAGGTTATCAAATATCCAGGCATAAATGAATTTCATATAAGATCTTTACATAGAAATCTTCAGAACATGATGAGGAAAAATGAAAGCAAACAAAAGAAAGAAAGCTTTTTATCTAGCTGTGGTATACTGACTGGGTTTGGTCTCCTAATAAATAACTGAAATCAGAAAACAATATATGAAATAAATATTGGGAAATAAAGGATACAAGATTATAATCCCTAAGATAAAAGAAATTAGTAAAAGGGTTATGGTGTATAGTAAAAATATACATATATACATATGCATATGAATATATAAATGAGTTAACTATACCTTTGCTATAATCATACAGTGAAATACTTTATTTCCTCTAATAAAAGTCCTATTATTGTCAGAAATACAATTACAATACTGGCAATATCTTTTGTGTATGCTGGAAGCCAGAAAATTTTTTGTCGTATGTCTTAAATAATTGAATATGTGTGTGTCCATCAAAAGACATAAACAAAAATGTTACTAACAGTAGTAAAGCCCCACACAGGGGGAAACTCAAATACACACTAGTAGTGGGATGGATAAAGGAATTATTGAATACTAGATGGCAGCAAGAATGAACAGTCTATAGCTACCCTCACCAGCACAGGCACATCTCACAGCACAACACTGAGCAAAAGACGCCTGGCACCAAAATGGTATGTCCTTTTCATCTTCCTTCCATGAAGAGGAAAAAATAGAAAGAAATAGCCAAATCAAATAAGGCAAAACTAATCATCAAGAGTCTAGCTAGTGATTATCCTTGAGAACCCAAAGGAAATACAGTACTTGCAATGTTTCCCTTTCTGATCTGGGCAATACCTACACTGATGTATTGAATTTGTGAAAACTCATTGAGCAGTATCTTTATGATATATATCATTTTCTGTATTTAGATTTTCTTCCAATATCACATAAAAATACATACAGAGTTCTCCATATAAGTGGCTGATTAAAATTTGCTGTAGTGGATATAACAGCAATTTAAATAACCAGACTCAAAAATCTCTCAAACTTGTCAAAAGCATGAAACCAACAACTATCTGCCTCACAATCCCAGAGGCTGACAAGGATCTGCTGTCAATGCCTACCGAAGAGCAAGAGAAATTTGGCACACGTCTTCAAGTCACTGAAATTTTCTACTTTTTTAAAACATCATTTGTCCCTCAGTTGAATGCTTACCCTAGGCAAGATTAAAATAAAACTGCTCATTCTATAGTTTAACTTTTAAAAGTTCATTATACATGTTTTTTTGGTGCGTTTTGTTTTTGCTGTATTACTATGTAGTGTTTTGTGCTTCTTCCTTTTTCCAGAAACATTTTCTGTCCTTAGGTGCACTGAACCTCCTCCTCTATTAAAATGACTAAAGAGGAAAAAGGCTGAAGATACTGTGTTAGTAAGAATGTAATCAGCCAGAACACTCATACATTGTGGACTAAGCAGAGAATTGAGAAATTTCAGCTGTCTCAGCAACAGTCAAGGAAAATTTCATAGAGAACACATTTGAGACCTCATGGAACTTCCATGTAAGTAAAAGAAACAGACAATAAACAAAATAAGTATCAGATAGTACTAATACTATGTAAAATAGAAAGCATAGGAAGAGAAACGTCAATGTTGGGGTTGAGAATGTGTGATTTTATTTGAGAATGTGGGATTTTAAAATATAGACAAAGAAAGACTTCCTGAACTATCATTCTACAAAGAGCAAAGGAGATGAGGGAATGGCTATATGAATATTTTGCAGACAATTTTTTATGGTAAAGAGAAAAATAAGAGTAAAGACTTAGAGCTAGGGCGATGCCTAGTGTTATGGTTTGGCTCTCAACTGTCCTCTAAGGCTATTACGTTAAAGGCTTGACGGCCAACCTATGTGAGATCGTGGAAGCTTTGAGAATGAAGTCACTGGATTATGGCTTGAGAGAGTATATGAAGAGCCCAGCCTCTTCTCTCTTTGCTTCCTGACTGCAATGAGCAGGATTGTTTCACCTACCATGAGATGCTGCCTCAACACAGGCCATAAAGAGAGCCAGTGGACGTGGACTGAAACCCCTGGTGCCATGAGTTAAGATAAATCTTTCTTTCTTTGTTCAGGTATTTTATCACAGTGACTGACTGAAATGTGTGATGTCTTCAAAGACTAGCCAATGTTTCTGGATAGAGTAAACAAAGGAATGGTCCTCTAAGACAGTCCCGGAGGTAAGGAGGGAGTAACAGGGGAGTTAAAGTTATAGGGTCTTATTTTTCTAGATATGGTGAAGCTGGGAATGGCGGGGCACACTTGTACCGCAGTACTCGGCAAGCAGAGGTAGGAGAATTGCTACAAGTTCAAGACAACCCGACACCACACTATATTGAGCTAGGTGCCAGCCCGAATTATATAGGGAGATCTTGTCTCAAAAAAGAAGAAAAATACTGTGAAGCTTTTGTCTTTGACTGCAAAAGTATCAAGAAGCAATCAGAAGATTCTAAGTAAAAGGGTGATAATAATCTGCAGGCACAGATTTTAAAAGTCTAGCTTTTGTGCTAAGAAGGGGACTGGCAGAATGACTGTTGTAGAGGTAACATAAGATAAGATGGATGAAAAATTGACACTTTGTGGGAAAAATGTGCTTATACTTATCCAAACATTTACCACATCTAGCAATCTTAATTCTTTGTATGGAATAAAATTTCTGTATGGTACAATTTTTCTTTTGCCAGAACAACTTCCTTTAATCTTTCTTTTAGTGCCATTCCAGTAAAGATGAATTATTTCCACTTTTGTTTAAAAGTCTGTTTCACAGTAAGCAACAAAAGATAGTTTTTGCATAACAAGGAATCCTAGGTTGACTTCATTCTTTTCTTTTTTGGTACTTTGAAGATTCCTCTCCTTTGTTTTCTGACTTTCATGAGTTCTGGTCTCAGTTTGCATTTTTCTTGGGTTCGAATTAAGCATGTTAGCACAGATGAGTGTGCTCTGTTAATTTTTTCAGATTTTCCTTTTACTTTCTGTGCTTTATTTGGTACAGTCTATTTATGTATCTCCATATTCATTTTTCTTTTGCAGTATCTAATCTGTTGTAAATTCTTTAACTTCATATTCTGCAAAACTACCAGGTATATTTCTTTATAATCTTTATTACTTACAACTAAAATTAGAGCAACTAATTGTCCCTCTAAAATATATCTTCTTTATAGCTAACAAAGTAAGTGCCTTAAAATACATATTTGACTGAAAGACCTACATAGTCTGGCATCATATTCCTTCCTTTACTTATCTCTTTTCCATCTCATTCATTGTACTCTGGCCTTACAATTCTCCTAACTTTCCTTGATTTGCTAGACATTCTTTTTTATCAGGCCAACGTTGGTGGCTAGAGACAATTCCTCTCTGGTATGTACTTAAACCATATTTCTGTAAGGTTCTCTCCTGAGGCCTATGACTATTCTATTCCGTTGAATTTGTAACACACTGCCCACCAACAACTGTAGTTTCTCCTACCCAGTTAAATTCCTTTTCTATAGTACATACTACCTGTAATAAACTGTGTGCACTTGCTTATTTATTATGTTTACTATCCATCTGCTCACAGTAAAATATAAATTCCAAGAGAGATTTTTTTTTACTACTTTGCTCATGAATGCATTCACTGCACCGGGAAAAATATCTGAAACATACTTGTTTTTCAATAAATGTATGTTTTTGTTGTTCATAAACAAGAGCATCAATTTTAAGATTATTAGCAGGCTATGCAATATCTTCCTTAAATAGACCCACAGTGATCTTTCATACCTCATCCTTCATCAAGAGTTTCTCATTCTTTAAAATCATACCACACTCATCTTGCCTGTGCACACCATGCTGCCTCCTGCTTCCCTGTTACAGTAGGTGGGATTACCTCCCGATCTCACTGGTGACTTGTCCCATGTTAGCCTCAGTACTCAACGTATCCTCACTGTTTTTATCAGGCACGTTTTTACGTATAATAATTGTGATGTAAATCTTAATTTTATGATTCCCTTCTCTTTAGTCCTTTCACTGATATAACCAATATTTATCCACCAAAATCTTTGCAAAATCTCTTGACTTACTGTGTTGATACAGGGATGTATAAGCCAAATATTCTAGTTGAAGGAGCTGCTGTTATTCACAGCCCTCCAAAAGTGGATTCAAAGCTGGCAAGTTTTAAGAAAAGGGCAAGAGAAAGATACAGATGAGGTGGTGAGGAACCTTGCCTCCAGGCCTTGATAAGAAGGATATGAAAGAGAACATATCCCTCATTTTAGAGAGGATCAATAGTGAGTCAATTCCCAGAGAAGCAAGTTTGTATTACATAAGTGTAGTGAAAAAAAAGTTGAGTATGTGGGAAATTTTGCTGATGACAGATCCTAAAATTGAGGGATTATAGTCAAGGACCTTCAGAAAATGGTAAATATGGAAGATAAGTTTCAGAAAAAGCAATGTTCAAAGCCATATTCAGTTACAGTTGAAGGTTGGTCGATGACTGGCAAATCCTGGAGCTTTGTGGTGGTGTATTCAAGTAGGAATAAAAGGTATGATAAATCTACTGGTTTTACAGCAGACAAATATGAAGATATTGCCAAGAGCTTATACAGTTCTGTGGGTCACTATAGGGCTGATTTCAAACACTATATTTCAAACGATCACTTTCTATTTAACTCATTCCTTATAGTTCTTCAACTCAAACAATTCTCCACCACAATAAAAAGTGTAATTTATTTGTCCTATTGTTTCACTGTCTCTTACTCTTTCAGATATGCTTTCTCCTGCTTACATCTCTAAAGAATTATGGTTGGTGATTATAACTGATCACTTACGTCTTCTGCTCCTTTGTTCCTTTCTCCCTTTGCTGCATACACTTTTGTAAACCAAAACAAAAACGGAATTCAAATTACAACCTATTTGACAGATGACTACTCTATTTCTCTGGTCTCCTACTTCCTTAAATGGCTCTTTCATACCTTCTATTCCTTCAAATTCTAATATTTTTTCTTTAGGGTTAAGGTGAACTAATGACTTCTTTTTCAGTATTATGGAAATTCAGTATTAAAAACAGTTGACAAAGTTCTGTGTATTCCCACTATCATATTTTCATTTTTGCCTGTGTTTTTGATCAAGGAATCTGTCTCCCCTTCTCCTTCAATAGGTACAGTACCAGTGGTCCTGTCCACGTCACACCCTATACTTCAGCACTAGATCACACCCCCAGCAATTACTTTTATGTCATTGGTTTTTTAAGCAATATTGGATTTTTCATATCAGTCAAGAAATTGTTTTTGAAAGACAATTCTTTGGACATCATTTCTCCCTTTCAGTTAATGATTCATTTCTTTCCTCTTCTGTATTGCAAAAATTCTTGAAAATGTTGTGCATCCCTACTGTTTCCAATTTTCTTGCCCTCATTCTATCTTAAATCCATTCTGATCTCTTATCATAGTTCCTTAAAATTTTTCTTATCAAGGTCAGTGGTGACTTCTAAAATGCTAAATCTCCACACTTACCTTATCTGACCCAGTTGTAGATTTGGCACAGTTGATTTTTCCCTGCTCCCTCTTTCTGTAACACTGCACTTGTCTGCTAGAAATATCTACTGATTTCCTTCTACCTCTCTAGCTATTCTTTACTCTCCTTAATTGGTTCCTTCAAATTCGCTAAGTTGCGAATGTCAGCATGTTCCAGGAGTTAGTGCTGGACCTCGGATCCTCTCAACTTATTATGATTTCCTTGGGACATAATTGAGAGTCTTGGCTTTATGTATAAGACACATTTGCTGATGATTCTCAAATTTACATATCCAGTCTGCATGACTCTCAACTCCGAACTCATGTAACCATTTGTATACTCATCATAAGCCACCATATGTCTCAAAGTTGACATGACCAAAAATTAATTTCTTTTTCCATATAAGTGAATGACAAACGCATTCTCATAGTCATTTGTGAGTTATTCTTATAGTTATCCTGGAATCTTCCCTTTCTCTCATCCTCTATATCAAGCACATCAGCATATCCAGAACTGTTTTCAACATCACCTCCACTAACATTTTAGTTCAAACTATAACTGCTCACTGAAACATTACAGTAGCACTCCAGCTAGCTTCCTTTGTTCTATCCTAGACCACCTAACCTCTTTTCATAATACAACATCCAATGATCTTGTTCAAACCTGAATTAGATCTTACCACTCCTCTGTTCAAAACTCCTCTGCTCAAAATCACCCAAGAGATTTCCAGTTGATTGTGAGAAAAATCCTAAATTCTTATGCCTAGAACTCTTGCACAATCTGGTTCCTCCTTTAACTCATTTTCTTTAGTAGTGTCATCTCCTGAAATTCTCTAAATTACTCACCTTCAACCATACAAGTTTCTGATATTGTTCAGGTATGCTACGCAAGAATCTTTGGATTTATTACTGCTCTCTCTGATTGTTCATTGATCTCACAGATGCCTACATGTTTTACTCCCCCAGCTTCCTCGGGCTGTTTACAATCAGACCATGCTTGACAAAGCTAATTTAAATTGCCTGTTCTTCCAAACAGTCTCCATTTGCCTTCTCTATTTCTTTATTATATATCACTTTGTACATGAAGCATTATGTAAATTCATTTATATAAATAGTTCATTATTTTTCCCCTCTAGAATGTTAGATGAATAATTATTCTCAAAGAGGAAGGGATCAAGAGATGGAGGGGAGGGGGAGAGAGGGAAGAGATAAGTGCTAAAAAAAAAGAATCGGTGTGTGTTATGTGCATGTGCAAAATAAGGATGGTGTTATGTACTGTAAACATGTACTCCTCAAAAAAAGAAAAGAAGGGGATCAAGAGGTGGGGTGAGGGTGGAGAGGGAAGGGAAAAGGGATGAAAATGGAATTAAAGTATGTATATGTACCAACCTCTCACAAGCAATGTTAAATTTATGTTCTGTACACATATACTAAAAGAATTAAAACACAAAAGATTTTGAAAAACCATTCTTATCAATAAAACAAAGTAATCTGAAAGGTGAAGAAATTATTGGTAGCAAGAACAAGTAAAAAGAACAAATGTACATTACCAAGGTTTTAAATTTGCTCTTAACAGTGAGACCTGCAATTCTTATAGTCTCACTGTGCACATCATTTGTACAAGCTTTCTTTCATAAGTGATTTTTGCTGACACATTTCTAATAATGTTGCAAAGTTAATGCAAAAATATATCATGTGGAAGAAACTCAGAAATGTAGATTAATAGTAGAGATGAATTTTCAATTAAAATTTTAAATAGAAATACAAAAATACAGAAAAAGAGGAAAAGAAGTATAAAACTTTTGAAAATAGGTTGTTGATTTTTAAAATCTGCAGAAAAATAAAGCCTGGAAGCAGTTTGAACCAATTCAAATCATTTCCTTAATAATTTAAAAGCACGTAGTTAGAAAATAATTGATAGCTGGGCACAAAGATCTAAAAAGAAAGATAACCAATTTAATTGTCAGCTGTATGTATACAAAATTATAAAATGTAAAACAGAATCTTATATAATTACTAGAAATTAAAACTAAAATAATGTTTTATTGCCTTTATATGTCTCCTTATGCTTAAAATCATGAAATACAATATGGATGCTGAAAAAGAGATAATACAAGAGGTCAGGTAAATGTGGTAGGTTTAAGAACAACATTGAAAATAGTACACTATTTTTAACATTATCATGATGGGTGAGATCATCTAGAAAAAAAGTGTAGAAAGAGGAGAGAAGGGACTCAAAGTTCAAGGCTCTGATATTGAAAGATTCGGACCTGAGGAGACTTTGATAATCCAGACAGAAAAACAGAATCCAAAATGATAAACAGAAACCTGTTGAACTGTCTCTTGACAGTCAAGACAACTTTTTAATATCTTTGTTTTCTTGAGGATATCAGAGATTAACTATGTGAAATAATAGTTACGGAAGATGTGGATTGAAAACTTATAGGAAAACAGAGATGGTTTTTAACTTTGAGCAGTTTTGGTACAGCTATAGATGTTGAAAGCCAGACTAAGTTTGCATTCAAGAGATCATCTTGGGAATATGCTGGAGACAGTGGAGGATCAGACCATCTGAGTCAACAGAGAAACACAGTGAGAGATGGAAAAATTGTTATCATCAAGAGGTGTGGCTTTTCCTTTTAAATTGGAGACAATAAAAAGCAGGTTTGTAAACTAAAGAAAAAGATACAGTAAAAATGTAAATTCCAGATGCAAGGAATTAAAAGAAGATAGAAGCACTGTCCATGAATAGAAAAGAAGTGATATCATCTAATACATGAAGAGAAGAGTTTGGAAATTCTTTAGGTAATTGAGGAATCATTCATAAAAAAGCAGGTAAGACAAAATATCTCGATATAAAAATAATCCTATTGGTAGGTATAGTGGTGGAAAACTGTAGATTTTTAAAATGTGTTTAAAAATACTCTGCAAAGAATATATGAACTGTCTTTTGTCTTAGTCACTTTCTTCATCTCTGGGGTCAAAGTACTTGACACTCACAATTTAAGGGAGCTGTTTATCTTAGTTCATTGTTTTTGGAGGAGTGGGTCCATAGTCAACTGGCCCCAAGCAGAAAAAGAATGGTGGGAAAGTCCGTCATATGAGAGGTTCTCATGTCATGGAAGTCAGGAACTGGAGAGGAAAGGGAAGAGCCAAGCAGGGAGATACTTCCATATGTTGCCCTTAGTGACAGCCTCTTCTGACTGGACTCCAGTAACAGCAGATTCAGCCCTAAACTTTCAGTGGATTAATGCACTGATAGGTATAGCATTCACAGAATCCAGTCACCTTCAAAAAACCTCACCTCTAAACACATGCAGCTTTGGCGAATATCTAGATTCAAACCATAACACTATGAGAAGATATGATCTGTCCTTAAGAAACCTATTGGCATAAATTCTATCACTGTACTGCTACATATTGTTTTACTTGTGTTTCTTTTTTAAGTGATTTTGTGTTTTCCATATTAATTGAAAGTGTTTTAAGGAGGCACATCTAATAGATTTATTTTTTCTTTTTAGGGTCACAGAACTTAAAATGATCTTATAAATTATATTTATTTGTAATTCAATTCAAAGCTCAGACATCGAATATAATTAAGTGATATTTACATTCTCCTCTATCTATAATATTTAGTAAATAGGGACACTGTGTTTGAAGGAATTATTACTTAAGGAAGATAGCAAAAGGGACAAAATGGACTATTCAATCAGCTGACCTACAATAAAACTGAATAAAAGGAAACCAAATTCTGAAAGGAATTTTTATTGGCCAAGATGTAGTAACAGATGTGGTAACAGATCTCTTTAAAATTTTTATATAACTATAATCACACAAGTACTTACTTTAATTTATCTCTCTTCTTTTATTAATCATTTTCAGTTCACCTATGTTGTTCTGTTTATCATTTGTTTACTCCTTTTATAGCTAAATAGCTAAAAAGCCTTCTATCTCAGTTACTTTACTGTTGTTGCTGAGACAAAATACCCAACAACTAAAGTTAAGGAAGGAAGGGGTCATTTATTACACAGTTTGTGGAGATTTCAGTCCATAATCATCTGGCTCCAAGGCAGGGTGGTGTGGCAGATAGGCAACAGCTCATGACAGTGGAAGAGAGCAAAAGCAGTAAGATCAAAAAGGTGGGGAACAAGCCTCTTCTCCTCCCTTATATTGTAAGCAGGTTACCCACCCCCAAGGCAGGTATAGCAATCACATCATCTCCCTGCCTTCCTCTCGCACAGAATGAGGACGTTTACAAAGTGAGGTCCCTGACCCCGTGCTAAGTCACTTGATTAAACTTCTAAACTTCTCAATTTGACACAACGTAACAACCATTACAATCCACCCCTTGTCAACTTTGCAACCAAGCACATTTCTTTAAACCCTGTTTCCAGATAGAAAGGCATGCTTATTCTTATCCTTTCACAACTTGAACATTATAACCCAAGTTTAACAATCCATAAGAACCAGTGGTAAGTAAATCAACCTTACATTACATTAGAACCATAGCATGCTGTTCATGGTTTCCCAAAGACTCATGCACATCCCTTTATGTAAGAGTTTCCAAAGTCCTAACAGTTTCAGCATTGTTGAAAAGCCCAAGCCCCAAGCCTCCTCTGATGGACAATTTGCTAAGATATTTTCCCAGTTTGTGGGTTTTGTTTTCACTCTGTTGGATATTTTCTTTGACATGCAAAAACTTTTTAGTAAGATGAGATCCCAGTTGTTGATTCTGGGAAGTGTTTCCCGTGCAATTTCATTTATGTTCATGAACTCTGCCTACTCCTATGTCATCAAGATTTTTACCTAATTTGTCTTCTAGTAAGTTTAGTGTCTCTGTTTTTATATTCAGATCTTTGATTCATTTTGACTTTATTTTAGTGCATGGTGATAGGCATGGATCTAGTTTTAGTTTATGCCATATAGAAAGCCAACTTCTCCAGCACCATTTGTTAAAGAGGCTGTCTTTTTCCAATGTACATGTTTGGCTCCTTTGTCAAAGATAAGGTGGCTAAGTGTGTTTGTAGTTGTGGCTGTATCTTCTAATCTATTCCACTGATCTTCAGGTCTGTTTTGATTCCAGTACCATGCTGATTTTATCACAGTAGCTTTGTAGTATAGTTTCAAGTCAGGGATTGTGATGCCTCCTGCCTTCCCTTTGTTGTCCAGAATTGCCTTTGCTATTCTAGGTTTTTTCTAGTTCCAGATGAATTTCAGGAGTGCTTTATCTAACTCTGTGAGGTAGGCCAGTGGTATTTTGATTGGGATTGCATTAAATCTGTATAATAATTTTGGGAGAATGGCCATTGTCACGATGTTTGTTCTTCCTATCCATGAACAGGGAATATCTTTCCATTTTCTGAAATCTTCTTCGATTTCCTTCTTTAGAGTAATGTAATTTTCACTGCATAGATCTTTTACTTCCTTTGTTAGATTGATTCCTAAGTATTTTATTTTTTTGGATGTTATAGTGAAGGGTGTGGTTTCCCTTATTTCCTGTCAGTGACTTTGTTGTTTGTGTACAGGAATGCTATTGATTTTTGAGTGTTCACTTTGCATCCAGCTACATTACTGAATTTGGTTATTAATTCCAAAAGTCTTCTAATGGATTTTTGGGGGTCTTCTATGTAGAGTATGACATCGTCTGCAAATAATGATAATTTCACTTCTTCATTTCCTATCCTTATTCCCTTTATTTCTTTCTCTTGTCTAATTTCTCTGGCTAATATTTCCAGAACTATATTGAATAGGAGTGGTGATAATGGACTTCCTTGTCTTGTTCCTGATTCTAGGTTGAAAGTTTTCAGTTTCTGTCCATTTAGTAAGATGCTGGCTGTTGGTTTATGATATATAGCTTTTATCAGGTTGAGGTAGAGACCATCTACTCTGATTTTCTGTAGGGTTTTTTTTTTTTTATCATGAATGGGTGTTGGATTTTGTCAAAAGCTTTTTCTGTATCTATTGAGATGATCATGTGGTTCTTGTCCTTGGCCCTGTTGATATGGTGTATTACATGTATTGATTTGCTTATGTTAAACCATCCCTGCATTCCTGGAATGAATCCCATTTAATCATGGTGTATAATCTTTCTGATAACTTTCTGTATTCTATTTGCCAGTATTTTATTGAGGATTTTTGCATCTATGTTCATTAGGGAGACTGACCTGTAATTTTCTTTTTTGGTTGGGTCTTTCTCTGGTTTTGGTATTAGGGTAATACTTGTTTCCAGGAATGAGTTAGGGAGACTTGCTTCCCTTTCGATTTCATTGAAGAGTTTGAGGAGTGTTGGCATTAAGTCTTCCCTAAATTTCCTATAGAATTCAGCAGCGAATCCATCAAGGCCTGGGCCTTTCTTTGTTGGAAGGGTCCTAATTACATTTTCAATTTAATTAGCTGAAATTGGGTTATTCAGCAGCTTTACATCTTCTTGATTCAGCTTTGGTAATTCATAGGTTTCTACGAATCTGTCCATTTCTTCTGTGTTATCGAATCTATGTGAGTAAAGGTTTTCGAAGTAGGTGTTGATGATCTTCTATATTTCCTCTGGGTGTGTAGTGATTTCACTCTTTTCATTTCTTATTGCATGAATCTGAGTTTTTTATTTCCTCTTCTTGATAAGGTTGGCTAAGGGTTTATTAATTTTATTTACTCTTTCAAAGAACCAACTCTTCGATTCATTAATTCTTTGTATTGTTTTCTTAGTTTCAATTGCCTTAATTTCTGTTCTAATCTTAATAATTTCCTCCCTTCTTTGGGCTTTGGACTTGACTTGCTCTTCTTTTTCTAGAAGTTTGAAGTGTAGCATTAGGTTGTTTATGTGTGTTCTTTCCCTTTTTTCTGATATGAGATTTTAGTGCTATAAATTTCCCTCTGAGGACTGCTTTCATCGTATCCCACAGGTTCCAGTAATTTGTATTTGCATTTTCATTCAATTGTAGATATTGTTTAATTTCTTCTTTAACTTCTTCTGTGACCCATTGGTTATTTAGGAGAGTATTATTTAATTTCCATGTGCTTCTGCAGCTATTGTAGGTTTTATTGTCATTCATTTCCAATTTTGCTGTGCTATGGTCAGATAATATGCATGGAATTATTTCAGTTCCTTTACATTTACTTAAGCATGTTTTGTGGACCAGTATATGATCTATTTTAGAGAATGACCCATGTGCAGCTGAGAAGAATGTGTATTCTGATGTTGATTGGTGGAATACTCAGTACACATCTACTAGATCCATCTGTTCACAAGTTTGATTCAGTTCTGCTATTTCTTTGTTGATTTTTTGTTTGGTTGACCTGTCTCTCTGTGACAACGGGGTGTTAAGGTCCCCTGTTATAACTGTATTATTGTTCATTTGGTTTTTCATGTCTATTAAGAATTGTCTTACATAGTTGGGTGCTCCCATATGAGGTGCATATATATTTATGATTGTAATCTCTTCCTCTTGAAGTTTTCCCCTAACAAGTATGTAGTGACCTTCTTTATCTCTTTTGATCATTCTCAGTTTGAAGTTTGCATCGTCTGCAAACATAATAGATATCCCTGCTTTTTTCTGGGTTCCTGTTGCATGGAGTATTGTTTTCCAGCCTTTGATTTTTAGTCTGTGAATTTCCTTTTGAGTGAAATGTGTTTCTCTTACACAGCATATTGTTGGATTTTGTTTCTTAACCCACTCTGCTAGTCTGTTTCTTGTTATTGGTGAGTTGAGACCATTTACAGTGATTGATATAACTGATATGTACTGGCTCATCTCTGTCATGATATCTTTCTGCTGTTGGTTTTCTACATTTTTTGTTTAATTATTTGCTCTGCTTAGTGGTTTCCTTTTGTTGTTGTTCTTAAGATTGTGGCTATCTTTGTCTCTTTCTAGAGTGTCTTTCAGTACTCTTTGTAGTGTTGGTTTGGTGGCCATAAATTTCTTCAGTTGTTCTCTGTCATGAAAGTATCTTATTTTTCCATCAATTTTTAAGGATAGTTTTGCAGGGTACATCAATCTGGGTTGAAAGTTGTTTTCTTTCGGGATTTGAAATACTTCACTCCAAGCTCTTCTTAACTTGAAGTTTTGTGTTGAGAAGTCTGCCGTGATTCTGATAGGCTTTCCTTCATAGGTGATCTGTTTCTTTTCTCTGACAGCTTTTAGTATTTTGTTCTTGTGCTGTATTTCTGATACCCTTATTATTATATGTCTGGTTGAAGATTTATTTTGGTTGTGGTTAATTGGGGTTCTGTATGCCTCAGTTACCTGTATTTCAGATTCTCTTCCCATATTTGGAAAGTTTTCTGCTATTATTTCTGTGAATAGTCTTCGCAGGTCATTAGTATTGACCCCTGCTTTTTCATTGATGCCTATTAATCTTATGTTATTTCTCTTGGCATTGTCTTGCAGCTGTTGAATTGTTGTTTCTTGGTTACTTACTATTTTTAGGAGATCTTTTCTTTCATGGCCATGATCTCCCATGCTGTCTTCAAGATCTGAGATTCTATCTTCAGCTTCATTTAAGTGGCTTTTCAAACTTTCCATGGAGTTTTTCATTTCCTGCATTTCCCTTTGCATCCGTTTCATGCATTCTGTTTGTGTCTTACATTGTTCATTTAAAGTTTCAATCATTTTCTTAAGTTCTTCTATTTTTATCTTGCTCTTCTTTAGATACACACATTTCTTTAATAATGAATCTCATTTCATTTTTTAGCTGAGAGAATATTTCTCTTTTGAATTTCTCTATAGCTTCATCAAGCTGTTTCTTTACTGTGTTTTCTATCATTTCAGAATGTCCATTTGTGTGACTCCCACTGTCTTCCATTTCAGTGTCTTTGGATTTGTTCTTAGTGGGCTGGGGGACTGAGACTACCTCTTGTTCTTTCATTTTGTCATTTTCTTCTAGAACCTATGTGCCTCTGTGTCCTGCAAGGCTGACCAGGTGTTCCCCTGGTGGGTCATGCTGAGTCGCAGGACCTGGTAGAGTTATATACTGTGCACAGCAAGTGAGGGCACACTCCCAGGGTGTGTGGGTGGAGCCTCCACCTTACTGGGTGGGGGCCAAGACCTCCTGGTCCCAGGGAGCTAGGCAGAGTGTACCCCGGAGTGTAGTGCCACCGGGACCCTGAGTCTGACTGCAAGGAGTTCAGAGCTTCTGGTGTGCCGGGCAAGCCTGGGTGAGTCCTAGGCTTACAGTGCCAGGGCCTTGCTCCTGGCCAGGCAGGGCCCATGAGCTCTAGGATGCAGTGCACAGGCCACTCCACTGAAGTATTGAGCTCCCACGTGCTCTGCACTCTGGTGGGGGGAGCCCAAGCTCTCCAAGGTCCTGCAGCTATGCTGGTCAGTCCCTGATGAGCAGCTCTGGAGTCCTGGGCTGGGCTGGGCTGAGTACCTCTGTTTCCTGTGAGGCTGGCCGGGCATTCCCCTGTGGGTTGCACTGAGTCGCGGGACCCAGTAGAGCTGGATCCTGTGTGCAGCAAGTGAGGACGGCCTCCTGGGGCATGTGGGTGGAGCCTCCACCTTAACTGGGTGGGGGCCAAGGCCTCCTGGTCCCAGGGAGCTAGGCAGAGTTTATCCCAGAGTGTGATGCCGCCTGGACCCTGAGTCTGGCTGCAAGGAGTTCAGAGCATCAGCTGTGCTGAGTAAGCCTGGGCGAGTCCCAGGCCTACAGTGCCAGGGCCTTGCTCCTAGCTGGGTGGGGCCCGTGAGCTCTAGGATGTGGCACATAGGCCGCTCCACTGAAGTATGGAGCTTGCACGCACTCTGCACTCTGGTGGGGGGAGCCCAAGCTCTCCAAGGCCCTGCAGTTATGCTGGTCAGTCCCTGATGAGCAGCTCTGGGGTCCTGGACTGGGCTGGGCTGAGTACCTCTGGGTCCTGTGAGGCTGCCCGGGCATTCCCCTGTGGGTCACGCTGAGTCATGGGACCTGGTAGCGTATATCATCATATTAATGCTTCTCATTTCTTTGTGTTTCATCTGGTATCATTTTTCTTCTGTCTCAATTAACATTTTCTGTATGGTGTTCTTGTATTAAATTCTTTCAGTTTCTTTTGTATCTGAGAAAGTTTTTGTTACATCTTCATCACTAAAAAGTATTTCCATCTCTTGCTTTTAAGATTGGTTAAACACAATCAATGTATCATTGGTCTTGACCTAATTTCTTGTTAAATCTATCCTTTCTGAATGTTCTGTATAATGAATTATAGAATGAAGTTTTTCCACTCTGTCAAAAAGGAAAGAAACTATGTATTCCCAAAAGAATGTCTCTAATTTTAATTTTCTTTCATAGTTCTATACAGTTTCTACATGTATATCTGTTGATCTATTTTGTGCTGAATAAGCAGGAAGGACCCACCGCAGATTTTAGATATCATCTTTCTCAGAAGGTATCTCCAGTACATTTCCCTGCCTCTAAAATATCTCCATCTGTGATTAGACTGCCCATTTTCTGCCTCTCATCTAACTGATATCCATGTTGATAAAGCTGTTGCTTTATGTATTTTGCAAACTCTGTTTCAAATGAAAAAAAATTTACTCCTTGTTATTCCATCTTGACTGAAAACAAAAGTCTCAAGTCTTCAGAATGAGAATATTATGATAAAAACATGCGGTTATAATATATAGTTCTCAGTGGTGTGTAAAAGTTGACTGGAAACGGAGGCTTGTGGCTAGAAAACTAAATTGCTGAAGCAATAAGGTTTTGAACACTGGTGATATTCGTAGATTTAAACATAAATGAGAGACATTTCAGCATTGTAACTGATAAAATATAAACATTGATAGTTTAAAAGAAAGTAACTCTTGGCTTTGAGATATTGAATGAATGGTTAAGATTGAAACATCAGAAGAGTAATTTTGGCAGTGCTCAAATTTGATGGAATGAATGACATAATAAACTTCGAATTCATTAATTTGAGGTAAGTGTAAAAGCCAAATAGAGATTCCCAGCAAACTGTTGTCAATATGTGTCTGAAGGTAAAACAAAAATTAGAATGGCAAATCACTTGGAGATAAAGTCATGAATGGTTTCTTCCACCATTAGAGTTGATGAAATAAAATGAGGAGAGCTGTATAAGGAGACGAGAAGACATTTTAAAAATATTAATGTATAACCTGGATAAGTTGGTTACACACTTGTAATTCCAGCCACTTAGGAGGCTGAAGCTGAGATATATCTTTATATGGATATATAGTTAAATAGGTGTTTATTGAAGTCCTGGTATTTTCAGGCAAAACTTAGGAACAATTGAAAATTACCACAAAAAGGAAACCAGTAAGGAAATAATGTTATCTTTACATGAGAATATTGTTCTCAATTTTTTACATTAATGTTCAAGACTTACTAACCTTATCAAACGTTACTCAAAACCTTAGCAAGGAGTTAACAAACATATACTTTAAAAATTTCATGTAGTATTTCTAAAATGTGCAAGATTCTTAATAACATAAGAATATAATTTCAATATGAACTTAAAGAAAAAAATTAGTACATTGTGTTTTCAAATATCTCAAAATTCATTGGAAAAAGCACTTTAGTCGTGGATGATTTAAGAGAGTGCTAATTAATTAGTATATATATTTGGTACTGGGGATTAAACCTAAGGCCTTGTTCAGGCTCAGCAAGTGTTCCATCACTTAGCTACAGCCTTATCCGTATTAAATCATTCTTAAAATTTTATCAATAAGTGAATTGGAAAAAATCACCATTTTAGTTTGTAGTTTTTTTCTTCTTTAAAATATTCATGAAACAGTAAGTTTACCTAATTGACTTATGAGACATATTTCTGCAAATGACTCTGTAAGTTATCATATTGTGATGTGAAATTCTACTGCAAATATTGACAGACACATTGTTTCTGACCATATGAAAAATAGCTGGAACCTGGGAAGAGAGAAAATACAGATAGATACACTTGAATGACTCTTAGGTAAGTTTCAGACAGTAAATGTCAGTTAAAACATTAGCAAGGAGCTAAAGCACATATACTTAAAAAAAAACCTCCACAGTATTTCTAAAATAGGCAAGATTTATGAAAAGTTAACTATTCACTAGGCTAAAATATGCATCAAAGAGTTGACTTAAAATTGGACATTTAAGCCTTGTAGTCTGCTATATATCTAACTTTAAAGTTCAAATTATTCCCTCTAATCTTCAAAACATGTAATGAATACTGTGTTTTATTATACAGTATATCTCATCACAGCAAAAATATGCACTTTTAAGTATATGTGTAAAGGGAAGAATTACATATACTACTATAAAGTGAATTACAGAATTAAAATTCTGAATTTTATTTCTAGAATAAATTTGTTTTAAATTTTATGTTCAATGAAATTTTATTATAAGCATGCTGTTTGCTAAGAACTGTCCTAGGCTCTGGGTATGTAAAGGGGGAAAGCAAACATTTGCAAACTGAGAAACAAATAAACAATATATCACAAAAGCACATACAGGAAATCATACCAGCATAGAAGAGGGACATTTAATCAAAGTCAAAACTAAGAGAAGCAGAAAACCACTTCCAAATTTTAATATATCTAAACTGAGATTTTAAGGAATAGCATGATTCGGCCTGGCTGAGGAAACAACCTAGCAAAGGAAGACTAATTGATTAATTAATCCTAAAAATGGCATATCTGAGGCTTTGTGAGTAATGGGAGTAGAATAGTTTTCACTAGTGGCATTGCATTGTTCTTAGTTATAGTTTTTAGGACTCAGAAGAGGGATACCTTCATGGTACTGTAATTTACTCCATTACATAAGTACAGAGTTTAGAAGTTGGTTTAATGCTCTGTTGTTACTAACTTGATGTTCTTATTATTTGAAATTGTGCCTGCCTTCTCATTTTGCAGTGGGTCCTATAAATTATGTAGCTAGTCCTGTCCAGTACATAAATTAGCATGAGCAGGTAGAAGAAGATCGTCTGAGGTAAGCTCACGTCATAGCCTCAATGACATGTATGCAGAGTTTGCTTTTACAACTCATCAAGTAACAGTAGCCTCTAAAAAGGATTTAAATCGAAGGGGCTCAGAATCAATTGTGTATTTTGTAATAATAAGATTGATAAAGTTTAAAGAACAAAGGAGGGAAAAATAGGAGGAAAGAAATCAAAGAAGTTATTCAAGATATTCAGAAAATAATTATTAATATACAAAATCATGAATGCCAGTGGAAATGAAAACATGAAAATTCCCAGAGAGCCCCACCCAGAGACCCTGAGTGGCAGGGGAACCTCCTGCACTGAGTGGCTTAAACCAAAGGCCTGCACAGCAAACCCCACCAGACAGTGCAACCTCAGCACCTTGCTTGGAATCTGGTAGGGCCCTGCCCGGTGTCCCCAAACAGCTGGGGAGCTTTGGTGTGACATATAGCACTAGCTGAAGGCCTATATAGCATACTCCATCTAGCTGTTCAGTCTTGGTATGCCAATCGGAACCTGATAGAGTTCTGTCCAACAACTTCAGGTAGCTGGGAGCTTCGGAGTACCACATTGGATGTGCTGAAGGCCTGCTCAGCATACTGCCCACATTTGAGGAGCCTTCAAGTGCCACTAGGGACCTGATAAAGCCTGACTAATGACCCAGCTCAATTGAGAAAACTCCCTGCAGTACAGATACCCTCAACCCAGGAAGCAACTGTGACCTTGCATTAGGCTTCTCCAGTGGAATACAGGAAAATGACAAAATGAAAGCAAAATGTAATCTCAAACCTCCAACCCATCCCAAACAAGCCTAGGAGACATGGACATAGAAAGAAATGTAAACCATGTATCTGAAACTTCTGAAATGATAGCAATTGAAGTAAAGAAATAACTCCATGAAGCTGTAAAGGAACTCAGATCAGAAATAATCTCCCAGGTAAAAGAAGAAGTGATAAACGTAATAAAAGAAATGTGGAACACATCTAAAGAAGACATAGTTAAAAAAATTGAGGAGCACTGCAAAAAGCTGGAAACTTTGAATGAACAATATTAAAAAGAAACAGAATGCATGAAACAAATTCAAAGAGATATCCAGGAAATAAAAAATTCCATTAAAAGCTGGCAAAACCACCTCAATAAGTATAAAGATAGACTTTCAGACCTCAAAAACAAGATTGCTGCTAGTGAACATGAAAGGAAAGGTCTTTTAAAAATAGCAAGGAATAACAATTCAACAACTACAAGATGATGCAAAGAAAAACAATATAATATTGATAGGTGTAAATGAAAACCAAGGTGACAACACAAATGATATCAAAAGACTATTTACAGAATTAATAGCTAAAAATTTCCCAAATATGGGAAAGGAAACTTACTTATTCAGTTCACTGAGAAGCCTATCCTCAGCATTCATCCATTTGAGGGCAAAAATGTCTAGTTTGCTGTTCTTTATAGCTGAGTAGTATTCCATTACGTAGAAATACCACAATTTTTTTATCCATTCCTCAGTCGAGGGACATTTAGGCTGCTTCCACGATCTAGCAATTATGAATTGGGCAGCGATGAACATGGGTGAACATATATTACTGTGATGAGATGTTTTTAGTTCTTTCTGGAAGATACCCAGGAGGGGTATCTATGTATATATAAAAAAATTACTAGGGTCAGTCAGTGAAAAAGAAAATGAGAATGCTTATTATTTGATATTTGGATCCAATTTTGCTTTTTGAATTTCACTTTTTTTTCTACTTGAAAAAAATAGGTCTTGAAATCTTTAAAAAAATGAATTGCTTTTCTTTGTGGATGAAGTTTTAGTTTTTGCTGGTGCTTTCAAAATTTTCTTCTTAGACATAAGTTTGTATATGTGTATTCATAGGATGGCTAAAATGATTATACTTTTAAATATATTGGTTATTGAAAAGGAACAGTTGATGCTCACATGTTTACATTAATTTTGCATGTCTATATCTGCCAATCTAAACAACCCTTTTGAAGGTACCAATGTATAATATTGCAACCATTGTCAAATTCCTATCCTCTTGCTTTGTAAACCTATAATACTACTCCTTTGGATTTGTAAAAAAAAAAAGTAGTTAGAGAAAAGATAGATAACCTATAAAGGAAAGCCCATCAGAATCACAGCAGACTTCTCAACAGAAACAATCAGGTCAAGAAGAGCATGGATTGAAGTATTTCAAATCCTAAAGAAAAACAATTTCCAATGCAGACTGATGTATCCTGCAAAAATACTCTTCGAAATTGATGGAGAAATATAATTCCACAACAAAGAACAGCTGAAGAACTTCATGACCACCAAACCAACCCAGCAAAGAATACTGAAAGATATTCTAGAGAGACATAAAAATAACTACTACTTCAAGAACACCAACACAAAAAAATCAATAGGCAAGGCAAACAACTAAATAGAGGGGGAAAGTAAAGAAACAACAGCAGAGAGATAGCACGACAAAAATAAGTCAATATATATCACTTATAACCATTAATGTAAATGGCCTCAATTCACCAATTAAAAGAAATAGACTGGCAGAAAGGCTCAAGAAACAACATTCAACCATATGCTGTATACAAGAAGCCCATCTAACCCAAAAGGAAATTCGTAGACTGAAAGTCAAAGGATGGAAAAGAGTACTCCATGCAACAGGAACAACCAAAAAAGGAGGGGTAGATATTCTGTTTGCAGACAATGTGAGCTTTAAATCAAGAATGAACAAAAGAGGTAAAGAAGGTCACGACATAGTACTTAGGGGAAAACTTCAAGAGGGAGAGATAACAATCTTAAATATATATGCACCAAATACAGGAGTACCCAAATATATAAAACAAATATTAATAGAAAAAAATCAAATAAGCAACAACACAATTATAACAGGAAACTTTAACACCCCATTCACACAAAGAGACAGATCAACTAGACAGAAAATCAGCAAAAATATAGCAGAACTAAATCAAACTTCTGAACAAATGGACTTAGTGTACATGTATAAAGTGCCCCACCCAACAAGACTAGAATATACATTCTTCTAAGCTTCACATGGGACATTCTCTAAAACAGACCAAATACTAGCCCATAGAAAATGCTTAAGTAAATGGAAAAGGATCAAAATTATCCCATGCATATTATCTGATCATAGTGCATGAAACTAGAAATTAATGACAAAAGAAACTGCAAAGACTCCATAAACACATGGAAATTAAATAATACACTTCTGAACCATCAATAGGTCACAGAAGAAATTAAGGAAGAAATTAAACAATATCTACAATCGAATGAAAATGCAAATACAAATTATCAGGACCTGTGGGATACAGTGAAAACTGTCCTCAGAGGGAAATTTATAGCACTAAACTCCCACATCAGAAAAATGAAAAGAATACACATAAACAACCTAATTCTGCACGTCAAACTTCTAGAAAAAGAAGAGCAAGTCAAGACCAAAGCACAAAGAAGGGAGGAAATTATAAAGTTCAGAACAGAAATTAACACAATAGAGACTAAGAAAACAATACAAAGAATTAATGAATTGAAGAGTTGATTCCTTGAAAGAATAACAAAATTATAAGCTCCAAGCCAACCTTATCAAAAAAAGAAAAGAAAAAGCTCAAATCCTTGCAATAAGAAATGAAGAGTGAAATCTCTACAGACCCTGTGGAAATACAGATCATTAATACCTACTTTTAAAACTTCTAATCCCGTAAGTTTGATAACACAGAAAAATGCACAGATTTCTAGAAACATATGAATTACTAAAGCTGAATCAAGAAGATATAAAACTGCTGAATAACCCAATTTCAGTTCATGGAATTGAAAATGTAATTAGAACTTTACCAACAAAGAAAAGCCCAGGTCCTGATAGATTCACTGCTGAATTCTACAAGAAATTTAGGGAAGACTTAATGCCAACACTCCCAAAACTCTTCAATGAAATTGAAAGTGAAGCAAGTATCCCTAACTCATTCTTGGAAGCAAGTATTACCCTAATACCAAAACCAGGGAAAGACCCAACCAAAAAGAAAATTACAGGCCAATCTCCCTAATGAAAACAGATGAAAACATCCTCAATAAAACACTGGCAAATAGAATGCAATAAGTCATCAGAAAGATTATACGCCATTATCAAGTGGGATTCATCCCAGGAATGCAGGGATGGTTCAACATATGCAAATGAATAAACGTAATACACCATATCAGCAGAGGCAAGGACAAGAATCACATGATCATCTCAATAGATGCAGAAAGAGCTTTCAGCAAAATTCAACACTCACTCATGATAAAAACCCTACAGAAAATCAGAATAGATGGTCTCTACCTCAACCTGATACAAGCCATATATCATAAACCAACAGCCAACATTTTACTAAATGGACAAAAACTCAAAACTTTCAACCTAGAATCAGGAACAAGACAAGGATGTCCATTATCACCACTCTTATTCAACATAGTTCTAGAAGCATTAGACAAGATCAGTTAGACAAGAGAGAGAAATAAAAAGAATAAGGATAGGACAAGATTTGCAGATGACATGATAATCTACATAGAAGACCTCCAAAACTCCATTGAAAGACTTTTAGGTGTAATAACCAAATTCAGTTATATAGCTAGATACAAAGTCAACACTCAAAAATCAATAACATTCCTGTACATAAACAACAAACTCATTGAGAAAGAAAAAAGAGAAGCTACACAACTCACAATAGCATCCAAAAAGTGAAATACTTAGGAAGCTATCCAACAAAGGAAGTAAAAGATCTATCCAGTGAAAGTTACAATACCCTGAAAAAAGAAATTGAAGAGGATCTTGGAAAATGAAAAGACACTCCTTGTTCATGGATAAGAAGAACAAACACTGTGAAAATGGCCATTCTCTCAAAATTTTTATACAGATTTAATGCAATTTTGATCAAAATACCATTAACATACCTCACAGATCTAGGGAAATCATTCCTAAAATTCATCTGGAACCAGAAGAGACCTAGAATAGCAAAGGCAATTCTGGGCAACAAAGACAAGACAGGAGACATCACAATCCCTGACTTGAAGTTATAGTACAAAGCTACTGTGATAAAATAAGTATGGTACTGGAATCAAAACAGATCTGAAGATCAATGTAGTAGATTAAAAGATACAACCACAACAACAAACACACTCAGTCACCTTATTTTGACAAAGGGGCTAACCATGTTCACCGGAAGAAAGATAGGCTCTTTAAGAAGTGGTGCTGGAAAAACTGGCTTTCCATATGCCATAAACTAAAACTAGACTCATGCCTATCACCATGCACTAAACTAAAGTCAAAATGGATCAAAGATCTAAATATTAAAAGAGAAACACTAAATCTGCTGGAAGACAAAGTAGGTAGAAATCTTGAAGACATAGGGGTAGGCAGAGAATTCATGAACAAAAATCAAACTGCACAGGAAATGCTTCCCAGAATCAACAACTGAGATCACATCTTGTTAAACAGTTTTTGTATGTCAAAAGAAATCTCCGACATTGTGAATGGAAAATCGACACATTGGGAAAAAAATCTTAGCCAACTGTCCCTCAGACAAAGGACTTCTATCTAAATGTACAAAGAATTAAATAAATCAGGCCCCCAAAATTCAAAGACCCAATCCAAAAATGGGCATCTGTGATGAATACACACCTCTCAGCTGAAGAAATACAAATGTCAAATAAATACATTAAGAACTGTTTAGCATCATTGGTCATTTGAGAAATACAAATAAACTAACACTGAGATTTCATCTCACTCCATAAAAAATGGCCAGGATCAAGAAAACCACCAATAACAAATGCTGGAGAAGCTGTGGGGGAAAAAGAACTCTTCTGAACTGTTGGTGGGAGTGTAGACTGGTGAAATCACTGTGGAAATCAGTCTGGAGGTTCCTCAAAAAGCTAGGATTGGAATTTCCATTTGACCAAGGTATTCAACTGCTGGGCATATTCACAGAAGAATTGAAAACATCATACCACAGTGATATATGGGCACCCATGTTAATAGCAGCACAATTTGTAGTTGCCAAATCTTGGAAACAACCTAAATACCCATCAGATGAGGAATGGGTAAAAAAATGTGTTATTTTTATACAATGGAGTACTACTCAACTATGAAGAAGGATCACATGAAAGCTTTTATAGGTAAATAGATGCAACTTGAGACCATGCTCATAATTGAAATAAATCAAACTCACATGTGTAAATACCATATTGACTCCCTAGTGTAAGAAACTGAAAGAGTAAATAAGATACAAAATCTTCATTCAATATTGTGAAAAGGTAAGAAAGTACTCAAAGGGGAAAAAATAACTCAGGGAAAAGGAGAAAAGAAGGAAGGGAATGCCTTTTTTTCTTTTTTCAATTTTTTCAGCACCAGGGATTGAACTCACAACCTTGCGCCTGTCAGACAGGCGCTTAAGTCACTGATGTGTATATATGTATATGTAAGATAACTAAAACGAACATACTGCTGAATGTATTAGTTATTGGGAAAGAACGGATAATATTCATATGATTAGATCAATTTTATATGTCTATATCTATTAAAGTAAACAAACATTTTGAAGATAAAGATAGGCAATATTGCAACCATTGTCAAGTTTCTAACATCCTATTTTGTAAACCTATAATGTTACTGCTGTGCATTTACTCTAGTCGTTGTTTGTCTCTTTCGCTTTTTGTCTTTCTTATATGTCTTTTTTCCCTCAATTAAAAGGAAAAAAGAAGGAAGGGAAAAGAATAAAGATAATTTTGTGCATACACACTTAAGATAGCCAAGATGATTGTATTATTAATTCTATTAGTTCTTGGAACAAAACAGTTAACATTCATGAGATTAGATCAATTTTGTGTTCATATATGGTAATCTGAGTAACTCTTTTGAAAATAACTGCAAAATAACAATCTTCGTTATGTTTCTTTTACCTTGTTTTGCAAGCCTATATTGTTATTGTTTTGGGCTCTCTGTTATTGTTATTTGTCTTTTTTGTTTGTTGTTTTTCTTATAATTTGTTTTGTTTTGTTTAGTTTTTCCCTCTAATACAGAAAGGATAGATATACGTATATAGGCCTAGAACTTCTCCAAAGAGTTTACAAGAATTGATTTTATTAAGTGTGATGGTATGAACAACTACTTTGAAGAAAATGAGACCCTATAGTAGCTATTGCTGATTTCTTATCATCTTGTGAAGTCCAATAATGCTTTTATTCTTTGTTTTGGTTGGTTTTTGTCTGTTTTGTATTATTTGACTTCAATATGTGTGAAGGTATGGACAGCTATTTTGAAGAGAACAATAGACATTATGGTAGCCATTGTTGATTTTCCTAATGTATAGTTTTGAAGGCCTGTAATGCTCTCATTCTTTTGTTTTGATTGGTTTTATACTATTTTGTTTTGTTTGAATTCATTGGATGTGAAGATATGGACAACTATTTCAAAGAAAATGAGACATTATGGTAGCCTCTGTTGATTTCCTGTTGTCTTGTTTTGAAACCGTATGTTACTTGCATTCTTTTGTTCTGATCTGTTTTGTTCTGTTTTGCTTTATTTTATTCTCTTTAAAACAAAATTTCAGAGATATTAGGAAAGTAAAATGAAAGGACTTGGTGGTTACCAGATTAGTAAGAGGGAATACTTAAGGGTTACTTTTCGACTGTGTCATCTACAGAATATTCTACAGAATAATCAGGAAAAGCAGATATTAAACGAAGTTAATTTCCTTTGTTTTGTTGTAGTTCAGTTTTACATACAGTACATGAGTAGAACAACACTGCCTACATGATGTTCTCTGTATGTCCTCCTCTAACCTACCCCACTTTATATTGCAATTATCTAATTGCAAATGCACTATGTATCACTCTCCTTTGGGTTGAGGCATTCCTATAATTTATGAATTAAGACTCAGACAAATGCACATACATACTCAGTCACATGTAGTCTTTATAAATTCTTTCACTTTGAGGGATCATCATGAAATTCCCAGGAAAGTAAACAAAAACAAAAAGACAAGAGACAAAATAAGAAATAAAAAGTGCTACAGAAAAATATCAGATCATTCTCTCAGGTTCTAAAAATGAATCAAGGAGTTTCAGACAGGTGCAACAGAGATATCCACGATGAGTAAGCTACAAAAATAACAAATAAAAGAGAAATTCTTAGAATGCAGGGCCAAAGTTTCTGGGTTGAAAGTCATCATCAAATGTTTGGTGACATCAGTAAGGAAAGGCATATACAGAACAACATTAATCATCAGGAAATTTGAAAACACCAGACAAAGAGAAGACTTTAGAAGTCTAAAATAAGAAATAAAGATGAAAGAAGCAGAAGGGAGAGAGAAAAATGAGAGAGAGGAGGGAGAGAGAGAGAGAAAGAGAGAGAGAGGGAGAAGTGGTGAGAGAGAACATCCAGCTTTCTAGAATTAGAATGGCATCAAACTTATGATATAAAATAGAAGTTAAAATAGTATTTGGCAATGCTTTGAAATTTCTGAGGAAAATTATTTTCAACATAAGAATATGTGTGTGTATGTGTGTGTGTTATATATATAGCATAAACAATCTTTTACACTTTACCACACATGGTTATTAGGGTGTCTAATAAAATGAGATCAAATAAGATATTTGAATGTAATACAGGAGAGAGAAAATGGGAATCCCTAAGGAGATGAATAGGTGTCTAAGGATAGTAGAGTTCCTACTGTTCTAGAGAACATACTATCCCCATTACTCTAAGAGGATGGGAGGTTCTAGAAGGACTGTTTCAAAGAATGGATAAAATAGGTACATAATGCAATGTATTTAAACATATCAGTGTACTTATATTTATACCTGTAGTAGGGAGTTTGTGTGTAGTTAGTAATGAGTCATAGGAAATAAAGCAACCCAAAGTAAATCAGTTTTTAAATTCATGGAAAATAAAAGGTTATACAGAAAGTAAACATGTAATATGAAGCTTGTCTATGAAGAATATTTATACTGTTATAGTAATGTACACACTGAGTAGCCATCAAACCAACACATAGAAGCATGTGGTCTGTCTTGGAAGTGTGAAGAAGAAAAAGTGCACATGGGAGGAGGAGGCTCTCAAGGTAGGAGGTCAACAAGTAGGTCAGAAATGAAATTGAAAAAAAGCAAATTGGAAGCATAAATACTTTAATTGAAAATATGAATGTAAATATTAAAAGAAACAGCTGAAAAAACAGAACCTACTTTCCTCTGAAACTAAACTAATGGATAGAAATGAAAATTTAAAAATTAGGTATTGATAGGACAATTCTGGTTGTACTTTTCATGCATGGGAACTGTGTGAGTAGAGGCAAACCAATGTGATAGTAAATGGTAAAATTAGTTACTGTCAAGCAGTACTCTGTGGTCCAAATAAAGATCTACAACAGCGGGTAGGGAATAGTAAAACACGAGGCTGTAAGTGTGGGGTGAAACCAGATCAATGACACCTGAATACCCTGAAAAGTTTTGAATATTAATTTGTGGCTGTGGTGGTCACTTCTGACAAAATTGTTCACCCAAACCACATATGAGAAGCCCAAGCATTCATGTTTCTAAGTGATCCTGTAGTTATAGCTGAGTGTTGAAAGGCAGAGAACATATTCCTTCAGGCTCAATTGATTCTGTCTTATGAATTCAGGACGTTAAATTCAGAAAAACAGGAGTAAGAGCTCTAGGAAACTGAGTAGCATTATTTTCAGTATTTAGAAAGCCTAGAAAAACTACCGCTCATTGTATTGCCAAAGAAGCTCTGATTCACTTTGTGAAACACAGACATACTCCATCAATGCATTTCACCTTGTGCTTTAGCTCTCAGAATCTACTTATCCTATTTATATATTAACTAATGCAAAGACAGTTAAGGACAGTCATGAACTATTATCATTCACAATAAAACACAAATACTAAACATAAGTGAAGATATTTTCTCCAGGCCAAGTACTCTTTAGCAGTCTGGTAGCTTCTTCATATAAGTTCCTAGCTTTTGGAAGTATCCAAGCTAAAATAGGATGACCTCTTGTCAACAATTCTGGAGAGGAGTTATTCAGAAGGAAACCTTTTCAAAGGATTATTGGACATAACCAGTGTCTGAATGGAACTATAATTTTGGGATAGAGAATCTTACCTTCACCTCTAAAATTGTACAGCATAATGATCACCTCTTTAAATTTTGCCTAAGGTTGTCCTCAAAGAACCTCTTCTTCTTATGGTGGGTATAAGTTGAAACCTTTGGATCTCACTCTTCTCATTGACCCAATTGTCGGGAACTGAGTGTCTTGGTTACTTTTCACTCGTTGCTGAAACAAAACACCTGACACCCAAAATTAGGGAAGGAAAGGTTTATTTAGCTTACAGTTTTTGGAGGTTTCAGTCCACAATTAGCTGGCTCCAAGACAGGGTGGCATGGCACAGGTACAACACTTCAAGGCAGCAGCCAAGCAAAAGCAGCCAGAGTAAAAAGGGGACCAGAGCAAGTCTCTTCTCCTCCTTTATATAGTACACAGGACCCTTCCCCCAGGGTGGGTGTAGCATCCACAAATCTCCTTGCCTTCCTTTGCACAGGATGAGGATGTTTACCAAGTAAGACCCCTGGCTCCCTGCTGAGTCTCTCAGCTAAACTTCTGACCTTCTCAAAATGTAACAATGACCAGGTAACTGTGCTCTACACCCCAGGATGTAGAGCTGCTGAGTTACTTAATTAAGCTGTTAGACTTCTCAAGTTGACACAGTGTACAAACTGTAGCACTGAGGAATATACATTTGAAATATTTGTGGGTTTTTTGTCTACTTCCCCTTCAAAAGAGAAGATAAGTAGCTCTACTGAGGATACTAGGGCACTAGATAGAGCAAAGTTTGTAGACAAATACTGTCTTATTTTTCTCTCATTGCTGGAACAAAAGACTTGATACTCAAATCAAAGACACAAACATTTATTTAACTCACAGTCTGTGGATGTTTCAGTCCATAATCAGCTGTTTCCAAGGCAGGGTGGTGTGGCTGAGGGACAACAGTTCATGGTGGCAGAAAATGAAAAAAGAAACTAAGGTAAAAAGGAGAAAAGCTAGCCTCTTTTTCTCCCTTATACTGTATTCAGGCTATCCACCCTAGGGTAGCTGTAGAACTCACACTCCCAATCTCAGCACTAGATAATGAGCCAATCACAAACTCTAAATTCAGCTACCTTTGAAAAGTCTGCCCCCTGTGACCACATGAGGCTTTGTGAGGACATCCAGACACAAACCATAACAAATATCATTAACTCTTAGAATTTATGAGATAAATGCTGTACACATGACCAAATTATAGTCAATGGATAATCAACAAACTACTGTGTGATTCATAATTTAAAATCCTTGGCTTGATACTGAGGCAATCAATTTCATGATCAACAATTTTTGAGATTCTTTGTTAAAATAAGTTAAAGTATGCATAGAGGTATCCTTTGAGAAAAATTCAGGATGAAATAGACCAATAGGGCAACACTGAAAATTTGAAGAATAAGAATTTTTGAAAGTGCAAAAAAAAAAAAAAACCTTGATTGAAATGAACAATTGCTCAAAGCAGATTCACAGAAAAAAACAAAGATGCAAAAGAAAAAAAAAAGATAAACTGAGTGGCTCATCCCTAGGGCTGACTCTGTTCTTAATGTTTACTGTCCAGATCACTGGTATTTTTAGAATAAACTATCCTGTCTTTGACCTAGTAGGAGAAAATGTTCCTTACAAACAAATGAACCATCACATTCAAGGAATCAAAGACGCTATTAAGTTTTAGTGTAACCTGTGTTCATTTACTCACATCTATGCATTGGGCAAGGTCAGTAGGACAGTGGTCAAGGACGGTGAATATTGCTTTGCTCCTTTGGAGTTAAACATGTATTTAATGGAAAAGTTAACACAGTTTTGCATGGTAGCAGATTGATCAAAACAATTAGCTAAAACAATCAGAGCCCAGATTTTTAAATCAGGAATAAGTGGCCAATGAAGGTAACTCTTGAAACAAAACAAACAAGATAACCTGATTCCAGTGGAAAGAATCTATGTCTAATATTTGTCATTGTTATTTAATTATTAAAATGAGTAGTCAATAAATAAAATGAATTAATATCTTAGTTTTGGAATAGTAAAGTCACATTGAAATTAAAGTCTGAAGTCTAGGATACATAAATAAAATAAATATATTCGAATATTCAATTTTTAATCCTTTCATCTTGGAAATATCAGGATTGGGCTTAAATTGGATTTCATGACAAATTTGTCTGTTTCTAAAGAGATAAGTACTCAGGAAGCAAGTACTCAGGAAAGGTCTAGCTAGCTCAAGAACTAGGCAAAAATATGGGAGAACAAGAAATCCACAGTGTTCAGTAGCAGGTTTGATTCATTATTTTGTTAGTGAACTACTGAGCTATGTGGGTGTTTGTTTGAAACTGAGTCTTGAAAAAATTGCCCAGACTGGTCCCAAAATCACAATCCAGTTTTATTTCCCATTAATTCTCTACTATATAGAGCTGGTTTGTGAACTATAAAATATCATTGGTCTTTAGTACTTTTCCACAGAGTCTTTCCACTATCTGGAATCCTGTTTTCTTTCTCTCTATATAAATTTTAGTTTTTAAAAAATTCAAGCTCAAATTCCATTTTTTTATAAAGTCTCCTGGGTCCATTGGGATTAAATGGAATCTATTTCCAACTCTTATAGAATTTATTATTCTTGCTTTTGTCTTTATAAATGCACTCATTCTTATTTTTTTTGGTTTTAAAATTAGCGTATCTGTTGGATAATTATTTGACTTTTCATTTAAAAATAGGGCTTGGTTTATTTCATAACATAATCTTAAATTGTCTCCATAGTCTAGGTATTAAACATAGGGCCTAACTCAATGCTTGTTCTCTGGTTTCTTGTGTTGATTTAGAAGTCACTACCATGAAACGGAGTAACATGCCATGTACCATATTCCATCTAACTCCACCATTATTTTCAGTGTTGTTCTCAGATCATTAAGCAAAGTTCTAGGCCTAACACTAAAGCTCAGTCATAGAGCACTTGCCTAGCATGTGCTGAATTCTGGATTTGATCTCTAGTAGAGAAGAGAGGGGAGAGAAAAGAGAGAAGAAAAGTTCTTGAAATTATAGAAAATGTGCATTAGTTTGGAATTATGCTCATTTATGCCTGCTGGCCTGGCATAATTATTAACAGTGCACATTTTTCCTCACAAAGTCCCAGTTTAGATAATAAATTATGGTTAACCTCACTTTTAATAACTATCATTTATAATGGTTTTTTTGTTTTTGCATTAGGTGTTACATACTGCAAATGTAATTCATTCTTCCTGCATTTTGCTAACTGGAATACTTATGAACAGTATTCTTCTTCACATCCATGGGACTTCTAGGATACCCTGCAATACAATTCACTTCAGAATGACAAGGTACACATTTAAATTCTTTTCTTTCCATTGCCAATTTTCAGAATATTGAACCAGCGACCAGACAATCTCTAACATCTCTGATATTGTTCAATGTATTCAATGAGTTTTGGTTTTCATTTTGATTTTGGTTTCTCTCTGTCTCTCAGAATATCCTTATTAATAAACGGCATTTTATGTAATAAAATATCAATCATAATACTGCATCAATCTTAGTACTTTTGGTTCTCTAACTATGCTGCTCTTGGTCAGAGTCCAAGGTGATTCAGGTGTCATTTTGACTATGTTCTATTACCTTTCCATACTTTTTTTTTCTTGCACACAATATTACAATATTCCTTCTATATTTCTTAAGTTAGACCTGAAATCATGTACAGTTTTGTATCATTTCACAAAAATAATATTTCCTGAGAAATGCATTATTAAATGGTTTGATCGTTGTGTGAAAATTTCATTGTTCTTACTCATATTTATATGGTTACAATAGACCAAGTGATCTTTTGGAACTCCTTTCCTACATATGGTCCACTGTTGATCCAAATGTCATTACGCGGTGCATAACATACTTCTATTTTCTAGGAAAAGTATTTAGATAGATATCTCAGAAAAGAGCTTCAGATCACCTGTCTCCTATTTCTTCTAAAACTTGAGCAGAAGATAGCCCTTAAGGAAAAAGAAAAAGCTAACCTTTGGGTTATGTCAGGATTTGACAGTAATTGAAAAGATACACAGTGGCAACAGACCTATAAACACAAGTGATACGGTTTGCATATTCAAGAGGTTCATACTTTAGAGGCCAAATTAGACTTCTACAATAATTATAGGTGAATAGACTGTGTTAACCCTCCAGTAAGATAAAACTAGAAAATTTCTGCTTGATTCATATGACTATAAATAGCATACACCAATGTTTTGATTATCTACTAATTGACTTAATCATTTCCTCCAAAACATATGAGTTTGATGTTTCTCTGCCTGAATAAATTAGTAGGGGGATTTATAATCTTCTCTTTAATCAGATGGGAAAATGTATATAAATTCATTTTCTCTCTTTGTGACTCTTACAATTCCTATAAATATTTGCAAAGCAGCTGCCAGGTTACACACATTTCAAAGCTATAAGTCTATTTAAAAATATAAATAACTGCTTTTTGTTATCATTACTACAGGAAGAATTTCACCCTTCACACTTCTCCAAATCTTCCAATGAAGTTTTTTTGTAGCGATTGTTTTTAAAATATAGCAAATCAAGAAAATAGTTTCCTTTCCAATAAATTCTGTTCCAATCATTTACAGATTTGCAGATGACACAGCCTTAATGCTATGGTGAGAAAAATTTGCTAAGTTATAAGGAATGGCTTTTTCTTTCTAATAGTTTAAACAGTTCTTGTGTTTGTCATTTGAGTGTCAGGTTGAACTCTGGACTTCTCAGCTAACAGACAAGTCCTCTTTTCTGTGAGCTGTGTTTAACTGGCTCTAGAATTTGTCTTGAAAAGGATTGAAGAATTCATGGAGATTGCGTTAGGACTAATTTCTCATCTCAGTCTTAAATTTCAAACTGTTTCACATTCATTCCTTGCTGTTCTTACCATTTTTCAAAAATGTGGACAAAATATTCAACATCCTGAATAGAAATTAAAGTTAGAATTAATGGAAGAAACTGACTCCTTGAATTAGTACACATTAATCAACTATCACCCAGATTACATAAAATTGTACTTATTCAATTGTTTTTCTCATTCATTCATTCATTCAGATATTCCATGTATCCTTTCTAAAAATATTTAATAAGTTAGTGAGTTGTATATGGTGTTATACTTGATGTTCCAAATAGAAAGCTTCAAAATGCATAATTCCTATCCTTAAGAACTCCTAGACATGTGTGGGATAGACTTAGAAATGATTGTACCATGATTCAGATAGCATCAATATTAGAAAGTACTGTGGTAGTCCTCTGCCTCATCATGCTGAATAAAGCTTTATAGAGTTGGTACTGAGTGAGCCCAATGTAAAGAATGAGAAACAATCAGTCACAAAATAAGGGGCATTTCAACATAATATCAAGTTTTTGATGCAACAGATCATTAAGCATTTAATATTCTTCCAGATTATTCTGATTTCAACATTTGTAACTTCTGATAAATCTGAGATCATATATCCTGATTTAGTCAGGAAAAAAAAATAGAGTCATCTAATGGTTATCTGAAAATGGGGAGGAAGGAGTGAGAGAGATCAATTTCTCCATTTGTATACTGTTTGAAGCAATCAACAAGAGACATCTTCATTAATCAAGTAAAGATATCATTAAACATTTTCTTATGAAGATAACAAACCTATGCAACATAATACTTGCTTTAAATCTTAATTCTTGGTTTTCTTTTCCTTGGTAAACAACAAAGAGTTATTTGCCACTAAAGTTTAAGGTTTTCTTTCCTAACACTTTTCCTAGGAGACTCTCTCATTTCTATACCAGATGAAAAAAGAAAAGAAACTACATGATTTTTGTCGCTTGCTATCGTCTTGCTAATTTGCAAGTTACTTTTTATTTCTCTTCTTTGTTTTCTTTTTCTTTCTTAGAAAGCTGAGATGCAACTTTACTTTTACTTATCTTTTGTTAAAGTTTAAATTTTGCGTAAGTTTTATGTGAACCCATGATTAAGTTTTGACTGTTTTCTAGCTCTACAATATTAAGGAAAAAAATTCTGTTTAATTATAAAATAGAAAAAAATTTCATATAATGCTAGAAAATTCTAAGTACCTTCATTATGTCTAGTTTTTTCTCCCTTTTCTCAACTCTTTGCAGGACTTGAAATCTGCATTTAATGGTTTTTGCAACAACCAGCATTTTTTGACTGGTTGTTGCCAGATTAAAGTTTATGCCAAAAAAGTATCTCTTGAAAGCCTCATTTCTCCCCCCAGAATTGACATTTAAAATCAAAATGTCAGCAGACCCAGTAATATAATCTAAACATGTGTGATTGGTCTTTAGGACACAAACTAGCAATATGAAGATTCTGGTGGTAATCATAAAAATAGAAGTTCTAAAATTGCTTTGAATAATGATGGCATTATTGAAAAAGAATTTTTGGAATGCAATTTGAAAGTGTTGTTTAGCATTTCTTTCAGAGATGAAGTTTGAACCCTTTTATATGACATATTGGAGGAGGCTGTAATTCTTATTCAAACCAGCCTGTCAAAAACTCAAGGAACTGTTTTGAATAAGAATTAAGAAAAAGTATATAATTAATTACTCCACTACTATTCCAAATTTTTCCATAAATTAAGGGAATTTTGTTATGGAAAAAGACAGTATTATTGAAAGAATGTAAACTATGGAGTTGGGCAGCCCTAGGATTTGATGCTTTTTATCACACTGAATGAACTGAATAATTCATTTTTAAAAATTGAGTATAATTATTCTTCATAGAAAACAATTCTGTTCTCTATGTGTGTGTGTGTGTGTGTGTGTGTGTGAGAGAGAGAGAGAGAGAGAAAGAGAGACAGGTGGTGTGTTTGTGTATCTGTCTCTGTCTCTCTCTCTGTCAAATATCTAACCTCTCTGTCTTATTTTGGGATACTCCTGATTTTCTTGCCCTTGACATGTGATTGATATGTGAGGACCTTGCCCAGGACTTTGAATCTTTATTAAAGATCTCAGAGACAAAGATTTGGTTACTGTTTATTCATAATAACATTGTCCTGGGGTAGAATGTACCCATTACCTATCCTCTGGACACCTAACCCTGTGTTTACTATTTTTACAAGACTGAGCATCAGGTTTCTGATCAATTGTGAGCCTTACAATCATCTAGAAGTGTGCTGCTGCTTTTCTTGGACAACTAAAGTCAATTCCTGTTGCTTGCAAGCAAATGCTCCCACTGATACACTTAGTGTAATAGTTTGAAAGGTCACTGAAAGATACTAAGTTCTAATCTCTGGAATTTATAAATATCTGTTATTTGGATAAAATGAATCTTTGCAGATATAATGAAATTAAGAATTTTGAAATAAGAGTATTATAAGTATCTTTCTAAAAGAGAAAAGGTGAAAAAACAAACACAGAAGAGATTATGGAAAAGTAAAGGCAGAGATTGAAATGATGCAACCAAAACCCAAGGGATGATGAATCCAAAAGAAGTGAGACTTGAAATCTCCCTTAGAGCCTCTGGAGGGAGTATCAATATGTTGATAGTAGATTTATGGCCTACAGAAAGGTAAAAGAACAAATTTCTATTGTTTTTAGCCATAGGAGGTACTTTTTTACAGTAACCATAGAAACTAATACAGTAAGTCCCTGACTTATGATCATTCAGGTTGCAAACTTTCACAGATATGAACAGATCTTGCATTATGAACATTTGTAGATGTGTACAAATCTTGGAAGTAGCTCAAGTGTCTGCCAGACATTGTCACAGCTGTGCTGCTGTGTGTTTACTGTACAGTGAGACAGTATACAATATTTGTCCCTTTGGTTTCCTATACTTTGCGTTGCATATTTGTGTCAAACATGAAAGACTCACATAGTTGGAATTATAAACAAATCTGATTTATTGATATTCTCTTGGAAGGGAACTCATTGGTAAGTCAAGGTCTTACTGTACAATCTTCTTTACATTTTTTTTATAAGCATTAGGTAGAACTTTTCATCTGCCTGTTTGTCTATCATGTAAGTTCACATCAGTGTCTCTTACATAATGTGTCTAAGATGAAGAAATTAATATGTAAGTTTGCCACCATTATTATTGATATTATAAAATTGTGTAGTTAATTCATTTCACAAATATTTAACAGATGCCTATGTCTGGTACTATACCAGGAACTATGAGTATATCCCATCCTTGTCTCTGAGAAATTTATTTGTGAGGCAGAGTTCAGTCTTTATAAAAATGTCTTAGGTTCAGAAGCTCAGTACAGATAAAGAAAATAGTATTCACCAAAGCACAGACATGTCCACATTTATAGTGTATTATGGTTTAGATCTTAAATGTTGCTTAAAGTCTCCTGTATTGAAGATTTAGTTCCCAGCTCATGGCACTATTGGGAGGTGTTGGAAACTTTAGGGGTGGAACGAGTAGGTCGCTGATAGTGTGCCCCATAAGGGTACATTGGAACTTCAAACCTCTCCCCACTTCTCTGGTTCCTGGTCTTCATGGGGTGAGACAGCTCTTTTCCGCCATAAGCAACCAATAATGTTTTGCCTCCCCAAAGGCATAAAAGTAACGGAGTCAGCCAACTATGACTAAAACCTCTGAAACTGTTAGCTAAAATGAATCTTTCCTCTAGTAATTTGGTTTTCTTAGGTGTTTTGTTATAGCAATAGGAACCTGATGAACACATGCCAGGGAGTGATAGGCAAGCAGAGGTGGTGGGGAGGGAGAGAGATATTAATCTAACTTCATTTTAAATGCAAAACATTCTCTGGGGAATTTCGTTTTCTAAAATGCTTTTTTTAATTTCTCAACTTTACTTAAATCATTCAAGCTTGGGTCATTTTATCTTAAAACAAAATAATACGAACCTTATTGGTTTACTCTGAATATTAAAGAAGTTAATGTATTTCACCAATTGTCTTATTTAATAGTGAAAATAACGTTTTAAAGGTACCCTATTAAATACACGTTAAAAGTTGAAAAACAAGTGAAAATATAAGCAGAAGTGCAAGTAAGCCATGAAACAAACCACCTCTGGAATAGATTCAGAGATTAAGCTCTTAATTTTCAATGACATACAGCAGAGTAACTAGGATTCAGATCAAAGTTCCTCTGTTTCCTGTTGAACAAAGTTTATGGGAGGCCATTGCCTGTGGACTACCCTGTTAACCGGAACTGAGCAGATCAGACCAAACCAGAAGAGAGTCATGTGCATGAGGTACCAAATGATCAACTGCACATTGAAATGGGTCAGTTTAAAAACAAAAAGCAGGATTCCAGGCAGCCACAGTTACCACAATAAAGAAACCCTCTGTGTTTTAACTGTGTAAGAAAACAACTTTGAATAAACTAATCAACTTCTTACTCACTGTTGCTGCTTTCTTCAGTCCTTTTCTGCCAACCTCCACTCAATTTTTTGGAACACTCACTATTTTTCAGAATAGAACAGAAGTATATTATAGAATGAGATGTTGCCCAAATGTGGAATTTCCCATAAATGCCAATAAAAATTTAAATTTATTTGGTCTTTTGACACTCTTGAAGCATATATATATATATATATATATATATATATATATATATATAGTTTGAGTCAAACAATGGTGATGGAAATCAGCAGTTTGAGGAGAAAATAAATAATTAAATAAGAGACTTGAGCTGAGTAGGCATTTTTTTTCTTTTCCCGGCACTGGGGATCAAATTCACAGCCTTGCGCCTGCCAGACAGGCGCTTAAGCTGCTGAGCCAAACTCCCGGCCCTGGTTTTTTTAAGGCAGGGTCGCACTATGTAGCTCAGGCCGGCCTCGAACTCACAGCGCTCCACCTACCTCAGCCTTCAGAGTGCAAGAAGGCATGATTATTGAAATCTCACTGACATTTTTAATAAATCATGGAAGATTGAACATGTTTATTTATTTTATAACTTTCCCCATATATTACTAAAATAGGAGTAAGTGAATATGAAAATTTCAAGTTTTCCTGACCATTGAGAGTAGAAAGCAGCAGTTAAACTTCTTAGGATTATGAAAAGCATATTTATGAACAGTAAGCAATTTTGGCAAAGAAAGTGATTCAGGATGGAGTGAAGACCATGTTAGGAAAAGAAGGACAGAGAGGGAGAGAGAGGTGGGAGAGAGAGAGAGAGGGAGAGAGAATAAAGTGCAAAGGGACTCTTTCAAACCACAGAAGCTAACAAGGCTCAGAAACAGTGGTTTTGTTTCTTTCTGAAGACTGGAATTTGAGAAAGGCACAGAAACTCTATTTCCTGTCTTACCAATGCTGCACTGCCTTCACCCTGGCAGAAAACGCAATTTTCTCTTTAGAGTTTGAACCAGAGGAAGAATTAGCTCAAGGATACCAGACACAGAGGAGTGTCTGTGCATAAGGATGAGAACAACATTGAAAGCAAGGAGATCATGTGAAATACTGCACACCAAATAACAAGTAATTCACATTTCTCTAATTCCTCAGTCCCACAGTGCAGGTATTTTGACTTCAGCATTAGGTGGGTACACATAATCTAGATAAATATAAATAGATTTGTAGTTTTGTTGATGAAAATATGGCAGTTTTTTGTATTTATATTCTCAGTGGAATATAAAAAATGAGACAAAATCCTCAACAGTGAAGGAAACAGGCCAGTCTGGATGAATAACATTTAGGGAGGTAAGAGAAAGTGGGAAATATCATTTGAACAATGGAAATGAAAACAAAAGAGGAGAAAATAGAGGCTTACTCATGGTGAAAAATTGGTAGATCAATGGGTCTAATCTTCAAGACAGTGACTAAACCTTGGTGTCTAATATTATTTCCTAGTAAAAGGAAATGTTTCCTAGGAAAAATGACCATTCTAGACTAGGGTAGGAAATATGCAAGATGAACTTTAGCACCTTTGTTGTAAAAAGTAAATAGCTGGTTATAAATGGAAAATATACATAATGATGGGAAATATGTCAAAAGGACTGAGAAACCAAGTTAGCTTATGATGACAAAAGCAGGAACAATTTCAGAAGCCAAATAAATACAGTAGCTATGGCTTATAACACAAAGTACAAAATAAATATCCATGTGTTCTTAGGAGTATGGCCAATTGACTGAATAATAATAAATGAGAAGAGACAAATTTTTGGTGCAGAAGAATTCCAAAGAATTTATGTAGCCATTGCACCCTAAAGTAGATGGAATAGAACTCCTCACTTCTCATGCATGTGTTGTATGTAGTGACTTGCTTTCAAAGAGTATATCACGGAAAAGGGAAATAACTTTATGGAGGGGGGAAAACCAACACATGTTGTTTCAGCTGGGTGATTGTGGGTAATGTTAAAACTGATAAATCAAGTGGATAGTTGTGTATTATTGATACGTTGTATTAAGAACAGTATTACACCTTTTTGGTCCTCCCCCCCCAAATACATCATAAGAAAACATCAAAGATACTATATGAGAACAAAATCATACTGATTGGGAAGCCATCTAGAATAGTGCATCAAGGTTCACTATATATATATACATATATATGTACATATATATATAATGAGATATATAGATATATATGTATATGTATCTCATGGCCTCCTGCAGAATTGGGAGTGGCGGAATGCAAAATGGCTGTTTGCACTTTGGCGAACTGGAAGATCTGCTCAAAATTCAGCCTGGAGCTCACTGCAGTGTCCAGTGTGAGTCTGCATCAAAAGGCCAAAGGATCTGTTTTGGAAGGGTGAGGAGTCCATACTGGAACCCTGAAGGAATTGGAGATAATTGTTCAAAGGTGATGATGAAGACTGGAGCTCCTCCAGAGAAGCCAAAGGGATTGCCTTTCTTTCCCTTTTTATTCTGTTTAGGTTGCAGTCCTATCACTGGTGTCACCCACATCAGGGGTGGGTATTTTATTTCTTCAGAATTTGCCCTACAGGTCAGTCATCTGCAGACACAGCAAAACTGTGCTCCACCAATTTGCTAGGCATTTCTTTATCAATTCAAGTTGACATCACAATTAACTATCACAAATGACTTCATAAGTAAGAGCAAAGAAGACAGCATCCTTGTTTTAATGGTCTGTGATCCGAGAGAAGCCCTTTGTGGCACATAGAAATTTATGAATGTGAGCTCTTATCCCTGAATAAAATACTTATTTAAAATTTACCCACAGTGAGACTAGATCTCTTCTTCAATAATTTCAGTCCACTTTCACAGGGATGAACAGCATCTAGCTTTATCAGAGTAACAGATTATCAAAAATAGCAAGGAAGTCAGTTGTTTTTCTCCATATGGGATGCTTAAGCAGGAACATATGTTGGTGTTTGATATTCAATCAGCCTCCTGCAATATGGCAGCAAATTCAAGCTCTAGTGGTCCAGAAAAAAAAAAA
>RJWM01005686.1:0-89984 GCA_004363535.1 Dasyprocta punctata
GAAGTGATGAATCTTCTTCCACTGCTCAAACAGGAAAAACTTCAAGGATGACACTGGTTGGACTTGGGCCATGTAGACATCCCTAGACCAAATACCATGGTCAAGTGGATAGGTTACTTGATTTGTTCAATTCAGTATGCGTCCCTTTGAATCAAGGAGTAGGATTTATTGCTTGAAGGAAGAGGACTTGTATAAAATGAGTAAGGCTGTACTAGTCACCACAGTCATGATTCTCCATTTGAGTAACTCATTATTTCTTTTAAAGGAAAAACCATCTCAGGGACTGTCCATACCCTCTGATTTAAATTAGTTTAGTATACAGAAAACAACTAAAAAGAAGTTGCCAAAGTTTTATGCTAGTTACTTCTGGGCATAGGAAGTGCAGGAAATTGAAATGTGCAAAGAAAGAACATGTGAACTGTAGACTAATAATAATAATGCATTGTAATCCAGAGCCAGACTAACTAGTAGGAGCACAGGACTTGGGTGAGTTGCCCAGCCTTTTTGTGCCTCTGCTACCTACTTTATAAAATATAGACAATAACAATGACCTCTAGAGTTAAGGAAATTAAGTGAGCTAATAATTATTAAGCACTTATAAGAATTCCAATATATATGTAGTAAGTGCTCAGTAAATGTTAGCTGTTATGATTATTACTGGCATGTATCCTGTTTTAAAATAAAAGTTTCTTTCTTATTCAGTGTAGGTATTTCCACTCTTCAGGAATAATTACTGTTAACAGTTTGATGAGTATCCATCCAAAAAAAAGTTATGCAAATATACACACATAAACGTGTACATGCATATATTTGAAAAAGAAATGGGACCATACCATTAATACTATTTAACAAAATATTCTATTCACTTAAGCAATAAGCCAGAGTATCATGGACATCCTGTATATCAGTGATGCAGATCTATTATTTTTAATGAAACTTTAATGTGCCAGAGTATGCTCCATATTTTAACCATTTCCTTATAAGTGACTGATAGCTTAGTCTCAAATTTCTCATCATTAACAAATAATGCTTCAATGATTTTGATCATATATTGGTGTATATATAGTTTCTTTATATGACATATTCTTAGAAATGCTGGGTCAAAGGGTATATGCATTTATATCAACAGATACTTCCAATTTCCCTTCCAAAGAAGTTGTACCGGTTTATCAATACAAGAATGCCATTTTCCCTAGAGCTTCATCCACTGTGCTATTATCAATCTTCAAATATTTTTCCTGTTAGACAGTATGGTATCTACTAAGGTTATATGAAAGTTGAGCATCTTTTCACATGTGTATTAGTCACCTGCATTGCCTCTTCTGTGAATTACTTGCTCAAGACTTTTTCGATGTCATTTTCTTTTTCATTTATACTTGATCTCATATTTAAAAGAAAGAGATAAATGGTTCATATTCCTTAAGTAACCTTGTGATCCATTCTTGATCAACAGTACTAGCAGAGGGATATTTACTAATCCAAATGAAGGAAAAATTTAAATTCATATTTTGCTATGAGTTTCTTTTTAGGTGAAGGGGAGCAGAAAACAATTCTAATTGCTGAATTCTGCTTTTCTCAGCCTAATATGAAAATGACTCTCCTTTCGTTCCCTGGCCCTTCATGATTGGAAGGCACTCTGGTAATTTCAAAATCACCATGGACCTGTAACACATTTATCTCATTCTTTCAAATCTAAAATTTAAAAAATTACCTCACTAGTTCCATAGTTTTCTTAAACAGCCATCTTTGAGGTCGATCCAGGAGGAAGCAGAGGCCTGCACAGTTCTTGGTACATTCAGACCCATTCTGACAACCCATTCTAACCATTCAAATAGAGGCAGATGTATTTTTTTAATTCAGAATTCTTTCAGAATGACCTCATGACTGGGCTACCCCGTAGGCTCAGCATTGAAGAATAATGGGTTTTTGAACCACGAGGAGGTCATATTTTGAAACAGAAGCAGATAATGCAGATTGTTGCAAGGCTGCCATCAAGGTCCTCTGAGCTGGGGTGGCTAGGAATGTCCCTGTGCCAGGAGTTGGGGATGGCCACTGCAGAATCCAGAGTGGCCATGGCTAGGTTTTCTTAACTGTCCCTGCTTCCCTTTTTCCTTTTCTTGAAGAACATAGTAATTGTTGAGCAGCAGAGTGGCCAGCCTAATTTGGTTAACAGTATGGGTTCATGAAAATTTAGTTTAGCCAGGCGTGGTGGCGCACGCCTTTAATCCCAGCACTCAGGAGGCTGAGGTAGGAGGAGCGTTGTGAGTTCGAGGCTGGCTTGGGCTACAAGGTGAGCGCAAGGCTGGCCTGAACTACATAGCACCACCCTGTCTCAAAAGACTAGGGCCAGGAGTTTGGCTCAGCAGTTTAAGCACCTGACTGACTGTCATGAGGTTATGAGTTCCATCCCCAGTGCCACAAAAAAAAAAAAAAAAAAAGAAAGAAAAAAAAAAGAAAATTTAGTTTAATTTCTCCTAAGTGGTAGTTCAGCTGTTAGACAAAAAGTCATGGAGTTTAGGGAGTATCTTATCCTCAGGATCGCAAGTAACACAGACTTGGGGCCATTTCTGAGCCAAATACAGCATAAGTTTAAATCTGAGAGCCCTGGTGCCCCCAGGCCCTTTTCACTTGCATATTATTGCATGAAAAGTCTTGTACATAGTTTCTGGCATTTTGATTCACTGTCTTGACTATTAAATTCAGCCTGAGAATTTGTGTAATCTTGGACCCACCAACAAGCATTTACCTTGACCAGAAGTAGTATCAAGGAAGTTATTTTAGGACCCACATTTAGATTACTAAAATATCAGACTTTCAATGTCACCTGGTCTAATCCTCTTGCTAAATTTGAATATCCCTTCTGGGTTCCCCACTCCACCACCAGCTCCCATTAAGTGGGGAGGTATCCACTCTTCAGTTCAAGTCTCTCTTCTCCAGTGACAGCAAGATCACTGTTATATGAGTGCCCGATCCATCGTAAAATAGCTCTGACAGTTAGAAGGGTTTTTTCATTAATATTTTGTTGACAGGAGATTCCACCCACTAAATCAGTGAAAGTCTACAGGTACCTCACAGAAAAAACAAGCCGCTATTACACATTGCAGACCTGTAAATATTGGAAGGTAATTCCCTTCCTCCTCTTTCTATAGCTCCACCCACTGCCAGCTCCTGTGACTTTTCTCAGAAGGAAACCCCAGCTGCTCTTCTAACCTAATCTCCTTTCTGTGTTCCAGCTACCTGGCTTCCTTGTGTTCTTCAAACACATGGAGCACATTACTGCCTCCTTTCTGCTGCCACTGCCAGAAAAGCTCTACCTTCATTTAGCAGCAAGGTTTATTCCTTTAGTTGGTTTTGCTCAACTATGACTCCTCCAAGAGACCTTTCCCGACCAGTATATTTAAATGAACTCCTCCCATTTCCAGCACTACCTCTTTCCTGAATGTTTATTTTTTTCATACTCCACATCACTCTGTGAAAGATGATTATGTATGTATTTATCTGTGTCTCTAGTTAAATTAAGTGTCACAAGGGCAGGGACTGTCTGTCTTGTCTAGTATATAGTAGGTGCTCAGTTAAATAAATCAATAAAAATGGTTTTTTCCATAAGTGTGGTGGTGCACACCTGTAATCCCAGCACTTGGGAGGTTGAAGTAGGAGAATGGCAAATTCCAACCCAGCCTGGCAACTTATTGAGACCCTGCCTCAAAATTTTTTAAAAAATGTAAAAAGGACTTGGGATGTAGGTCAATGTGAAGACCTTGAGTTCATTCCCTAGTACCAAAAAACTGTTTTTATTCATTCCCTTCACCATCCTGGTCACTCTCTTGACTTTACCAATATCCCTTTCAAAGTGTAGTGGTCAGAAGTAATAATAAAAATCTAGCGGAGTTGATCAGAGCAGAATAAAGCAGAACAATCACATTATCCAGTCAATGAATATATATATGTCATGTTGCAGGCACTGTGCTAGACACGGATATATGACAGTGGACAAGTGTGGCATGTCCCTATGTCCAGAAAACTCATCATCTATTATGTTCCAGGCATTATTTAGTAAGGTGACGATGTAAGATCATATTCGGTCTTTGGAGGCCATGCCACACTTCACACTGGAGAATTTACAGTAGAATACAACTTGAAGTTTCTTTTTTTTTCTTTTTCTTTTAACTTGAAGTGTCTTATCCTGAGTATTGTTTTTTTGACTCTGTAAAAATATGCATTTATTCTATTTTGTTAGGTTGAGTTTCATCCATCATGCTATTAATTTATTTTGAGTTACCAGTTCACTCAACCAAGATTTTTACTAGTTTCAGCTTTGTGCCATACCCAAATCTAACCAGTGGGCCTTCTATATATGGAAGTCATTGATGAAAATTCACCAGGACAAGGCTAAGGATGGATCCATGCAGTATACTGCCAGAAGATTCCTTTCAGCTAAACACATAAGTAACACTACTTGCACATGCCTTAATTCTGTCTGTATTTTCTGCCTAATATTTCCATACTTACCAATCTGGAAACCCCATGAAAGGACTTGAAATTAGCTAGATACGCTCGGGACCTATTGAACCCATATTGGGTCCCAAGACAATTGCTGGGCCCTCGAAGCTGCTCCAAATTATTTTACCATTTCATTTGACACCCCTCTTTGATGTCAATCTCTCCAACTTGTGACATCCAGAATCCAACGTTTTGCCAATTTCAAAAATCAAAAGAAGTGTCTTATTGCCTTGATTCCCGATCCTCTCCTAATCACTCTGTTTCCTCAAACTGTGTAATGATGACACCATCACCAGCTGCCCACCGCTCTTGTGTCCTTTTTCCTAAATTCTCTCCTTTGGAGACACAGTTACATGAATAAGGAGTATTTCATTTTATTTTATTTTAACAGTGGAAATCAAACCTAGGGTCTTCACACTGAGGTACCTCTCTCTCTCTGTCTCTCTCTCTCTTCCTCCCTCCCTCCCTCTCCCTCTCTTTCATTACAAGATAGAGTCTTGCTAACTTGCTCAATTGCCCAGGCTGAGCTCAAACTGCTGATCCTCCTACCTCAGCCTTTCAGAGGGCTGGGATTATAGACCTGCACCACCATGCCCAGTTGAGTAAGAGGATTATGTGTTCTCTCACACTCTCATCTCAATTCGGCTTCTGTTTCACAGTAAGGTTCTTCTCTAATTTTTTTCAGTCTGAAGCTCTTAAAGTTTTTGCAAAGAACACAACCACATCACTCCTTCAACCACAAGCTGCATCTTTCTCGCCTGACTTTGGTTTTGGTCAAAACATGACAAATGAGCTCTGTGCCTTCATCTAGCCATGGCCTCCCCGCCTCAGCTCACTGGAGCCTTCCACTTTCCTCATGTAATTCATACGAGCTGGCGATCCTCTTTGGGTTCATCCTTAATCTCACTTCCTGTCATTTCCCTCACCCACTGCTTCAACTACCAACACCTCCTTTTGTTCCTTTGAGGTCCTAAGTTATCCCCAAATCGGGGCTTTTGCATTTGCTGAAACCTCACTCAGTCTGAAGTGCTCTTTTACCAGATATTTGCAGGGCTTGCTGATCACTTCATTTTGATCTCTTCCCAAACTTTACCTCAGCTTCGAGGCCATCTTTGGCACTGTTGCTGAAACAGCATGCACATATAAGACCTGACTGGAAAATAAGTCCCAGCATGATTTTTCAGGATGCTCATAATATAAACCCTACCCCCAAAATAAGCCCAGTTAAGATCATCAGCCAGACGGATGTGTGTAGTATGTCCACTGCAATGCACAATGGATGTATAGAGCTATAAAATAATATTAATATATAATGACATATAAATAAGTAATACTCTTGACATTAACATCGATGTTAAATGATGATATGAATTATAATTAAGTGCAAGAAGTCCTCACTTGGGTGAAGAATTCATACAATAGTTGTGTTGCCAGTGCTCAACTAGCAGGCTACATGGACAAGAAATGCTCATTTAAGGGGAGCTCTATTGCTGGACATGAGAGATCAGGGCCAATGGTTCTACAGGAAATGGAGCTGCAAGAAATTCAAGCCAAAATTTGGGGTTTTGGAGAGTTACGATGATATTTCAGATGAAGACGACCTGACTGTATTTGAATAAATGTAGATTGTTGTATGTGAATAAATATAGATGCATATATAAGAAAAGAAGACATCCCCTAAAATAAGTCCTATAGTGTCTTTTGGAGCAAAAATTAAATATAAAAACTGGTCTTATTTTCAGAGAAATACTGCATGCACACCTCTGCTAGTTGCTCTGCCCCTTATACAACTTTGCTTTCCTTCTTTGCAATTATCACCATTTGATGTTATTTCATTGATTGCTGTTTGTCCCCAACTACTAGAAAAAAAAGTTACACAGGGACAAGAATATTTGTCTGCTGGTTTGTTCATCGCTAAGACAGTGCTTGTGTAGGTGCTCGATAAATATGTGTTGAAAATCAGTGATGCCTAGGGACTTCTCATAGAATATCATTCCATGAGATCTATGCAGAATTTTTCCACCCTTCAGGTGACTTTAAAGGACTTAACAATAAATAATAGTGCCGTGAGATAGCAGTTGGAAGCAACTGGACATACCCCCTCCAGCCCGGAATTTCTATTAATCGACCCATGAGACATGCAAGGGCGAGCCCAAGGTGTAATGCAGGGCAGTACATGAGGGACCACAGTGCTCACTGGAACGGAATGGTGCAGACCAGAGGAATGGAGCCCAAAGGGGCTGCCTTATCCAAAAGGGATACCTCTGCTAAAAGAAGAGGCGAGGCCACCCTGCGACCTGCAGGTTCAACGCAGAGTGGCCCATGCCATCCTATTATTCTTAAAGGCAAGAAATGGAACAGATACTGTGTGTTTCATTTATAGGCTACCAAATAAACACACACACACACACACACACACACACACACAGAAGCAGTAGACAATCTTGAGGGATAAATTAAAATATTAATATGGTTATCTCTGAATGATATTATTGTATTTTAGATTTTCAAAAATTCTTTGCCTTTCTTAGTTTGATTCTCTTTGAAAACAATGCTGTGTATCACCCACCACCTCAGTTGTTTTACTGTTATTTATTTATTTATTTATTGGTACTGGACTGGGGCCTTTTCCCTGAGCTACATCCCCAGCCCTTTTATTATTTTTAATTTTTATTTTGACACATGGTCTCACTAAGTCATTCAGTGCCAAAGGTGGAGTGCAAATCTGTGACCCTCCTGCCTCAGCCTTCCAGAGAGCTGGAATTACAGGCATGTACAGCCTCACCTAGCACATGTGTTCTTTTTGAAGTACTTGGAAATCTTTGAAACTGAGAGTAGGCATTCTATGGGGATGCTATAGATCACCTCACTAGAGAGCAATATTGGGGTTGTGAAGACAGTCTCCCAGACCTAGAGGAAATTACTAGACAGACTCTGACTCTGGCCCTATTTCTGAGTGACAGGAATTGGTTTGAGAAGTTGAAATGTTAAAAACCTGACAAGAGAAAGAGTGAGGGACCACAAGGACTTTGACTACCAGAAAGCTATGGCTGAGGGAAACCTGATGTCCAAGCACATCAGTGGAGATTCTACAAGGGAAGGATATTCAAGGTGGGGAACTACCTCGAAATGTCACTGCGACTGTGGCTACAGGTGATCCAGTGGAAGGCTCCTAAGCAAACTGGAGAAGTCATCTAAAGAAGTCTCAGAGAAACAGATTTTAACTTTTTTTTTGCTTTTCTTTTTATTAATCTGTTTGTGATGCATAATTCCATTCATCTTGCAGAGCTGGTACATAGACACATGCATCTTGGTCATTTTTGCTCCCCCTTCCCCTCCAGACCCTCCCTCATCCTCCCTTCCCCAAATTCCTATTCCATCACCACAAAGTCTACCTCCCTGTTTCTGGCCATCTATCTTTTCTTTTCTTTTTTTCTTTTCTTTTCTTTTTTATTTTCTTCTTTTCTCTCTCTCTCTCTCTCTCTCTCTCTCTCTCTCTCTCTCTCTCTCTTTTCTTAATTTGTTTTTGAGACAGGGTCTTGCTATCTTGCTATGCAGTCCAGACTGGTCTTGGAATCTCTATGTAGCCCAGGCTGGCCTCGAATTCATGGCAATCCTCCTACCTCAGCCTCCTGGGTTCTGGGAGGCATGCACCACCATGTCCACCTATTTTTCTTTCAAATGTGATTTTTTAATAAATGGACAGGAGCTTCTTTTCCACTGGGAGGTGACAGACTATAACTAGAGAAGTATGTCAGGTGGTAAGAATTGATAAGAAGAAAACAAAAGCAGAGTAAGGAGGCAACATGTGACCCACAGCAGCGAGTGTGTGTGTGTGTGTCCGTGTGTGTACACGCATGCTCTTTCCACTATGGAGCCAAGCAAGGCCTCTATGACTGGGGAGAAATTGGGAGAGAGCTAAAGGAAGTGAGACAGCAGGACTTGCTAGAATCTGGGCCCAGAGCATTCCAGGCAAATGGTTCTACAATTGCAAAGGCTCTGGTGTGGAAGCTCACTTGTCTTCCTTAGGGAACAGTAAGGAAGAGAATGGAGCATGCTGGGAACATGGTAGGACAAGAGCTCTGAGTAGTAGAAGAGAGGAGTAGCATCTCGTAGCACTATGAGGACAACCTGGGATTTTATCTTGCGGTGTGTCATCACTGAGAGAATTTTGAGCAGAGGCATGGCATGATTTGACGAATGTAGTGTCAGGATCGCCCCCGCTGCTGTGTGGAAGGGATAATATATGACAAGAACGTAAGCCCATTTCAGTGGCTGTTCCAGTAATACAGGGAAGAGATGCTGGTGACTTGGACTGAAGTATAAAGTATGATTGAAAATTACTGTGAATGTTTAATTTTTTAAAAAAAATGTATTATAGTCAAAGACACATTGCCATGTTGCCTTTCCCAAATACTCACTTATCCTATCATTCTTACCATTTTCTGAAGCAGTTCTGGAAGTTCTCTTTCAGGAGTGTCTCTAGCTACACTGTCATCGCCACCTCAGTGGTCTGAATTCAAAATGTTTACTTTTCACGGTCATTTAGATTTTGAAGATGAACCAGAAGTCGCACAGTGCCAGGTCTGGTGAATAAAGTGTGTGAGGACACATTGTGTTGTTTTTACGAGCTTGCATTTCCATTGTATGGCGCGGGGCAGCAGCATTCACTATGTATTGTACCACATCTGGTGAAGACACTCAGGAAAGAGGACTTTCAGAACTGCTTCAGAAAGTGACAAGAACGACGGGATAAGTGTATTCAGAGCAGAAGAGAGTATTGGACAGAGAGGGAATGGCAGTGTGTCTTTTAGAGCAATAATTTCTAAAAAGAATTTAAAAGTCACCATTTATGTTGATTACTTCTTGTATCAGTGGTACAGTTGGGAGGACACGGTTCATTCTGGGTCTATGTTAAAGGTAGAGTCAGTAAGATTTCTGAAGGGATAGATGTAAGATGGTTAAAAAAAAGGAGCATTAAGAAGAGCTTTAGGATGTTTGACCTGAGGAACTGGATGAATGGCGATTTTATTTATTGAAATGGAAAGGATCAGGGAGAATCATGGCTTGGTGGGTGAGGATCCAGATTGATTTTTGGACATACTGAGTTTAAGGGGTGTAAGAAGTGAGAGTGTAATCAGAGGCCACATCCTGGGGCTCTGAGATTCACAGTATTTACTACCTGTTACTCACTTCTTTGAAATGCTAATGAGCAGTTGTTCCCAGCTTGCCAAGTGCTTTCATCCTTAAACCTTTAAAGGATTTTTACTAAATGGGGCAACCACCATTTCCCACGGAGCTGCAAAGTATTTTCTACCCTCAGGTCAAATAAGCAGTGTAATCTGGAGTTTAGGTAAAATCCAGCCAAAGACCTTATCTGACCCCCCATTCTCCCAGTGGTAAAGGTTTGGATTGCTATTAAATGCAAAACCCCTGGAAGGAGAAACACTGGCAATGTCAGGCCTCAGGAATGGCAGGTATGGATTACTTGACCTTTTCCAAGGTCAGATATGAATGGGAATGAAGCCATATTTGCACCAGGTCTGGAAAGAACCTCAGGAAGTTGTCTGGCTCCAGCCAGGAGAGAGAATACTTCTTCACTTGTGTGCCCCCACCCCTGTGAAGGGGTAATTTCAAGTTACCAACAGACACGCAGTGCTGCGTTTTACAAATTGCATGACCGTTTAGCTGGTGATTGGGCATCAAGGGAGTTGGAACAGGATCTGTGTCCCGATGGGTAAAGTAGAACTGTTCATTCTGGGATTTGTTGGACCCCAAGGGGTTTCCTTTTGCCTTTTTTCGAACAGAACCAATTAACTGCATTAAATTGGAACTTGAACTTCAGTACCATCTAGCAGCCCCAGCTCAATATCGCCAGTATAGTTTCAAGTCTTGTTGGCATTTGTATCTTTGCAAGCTGTTAGCATGAAACAGTGTGTCATACTTGTCCCTCCCTCTGCCAAGAACGCTCTCCTGATGTCCACCGTTGAAATGGATTTTCCAGTCCCCCACTCCCGTAGCATTTCGCTTGTACTTCTATGCCAGTGTTTTCCGGTGTTATCCTTGTTAGTGTTATTTATGTGCGCTCTGCCTCCTCTTCCAGACCATGAACTCCTGGAGGGCTCCAACTGCAGTTTATTCATCTCTATCCCCCACAGACTGCGTGCAGGGCCCCGCACATCATAAGCACTCAATAACTGCTTGTTGAATTGAATTATTACTCACCACCACTGGCGTTGTGATTGGCATTCATTCATTTAGCCCATTTGCCCTTTAAGAATCTCCTACCAGGGCTCAAAAGTAAAGATGCACAAACACAAAGACATAGATGTTTAACTGTTGATGCTTTGGGATTGTTTTATTGAAAATGTGCCCAATGTAAAGAAATGTTTCCTTAGGTCTTGTCAGCCAGATGGAAAAGGTTATCAGTGGATTAGAAGTAGTGTTCTCAAACAGTATCAAGTGTTTTTCGGTGGGCCCAATGGGTGGAGAGCCTTGTGTGGCTATAAAAGCGGGCTCAAATGCTACTTGGATTCACTCTGACACATGTCATATTTTCAAGAGAGGTGTTGAAAACAGAGTCAAACCAACAGCCCGTCAAAGTGCCGCTCAGCGCGCTGGAATTGGCCTTGCATAAAAGCCTTAGTGAGCAAGGTTACCCCCAGGTCTTCCCCGGGAGCTACTTGAAAAGTTGAGAAGTGTATGGGGCTTCTCGTCACATAGCCACATTCCCCCCATTCCATGCCATGTAGCGGGCCTCACGGACACTTTGTAGTGACTACATTCTAGCTGTCAGGCTGCATTTATCTTCGACCCGTTGATGCTATTAGTTGAACAGAGCACATCGTTACTGGCTGACACATTTAGGAAACTCCATGGCACATACTGTGCAAATTGGAAACTCTATGGCATATGCTATGTAAAGTCACCCTGTGCGACTGAGAGAATTCAACATTTGAAAGTTGTCTGCAGTGCCCAAGATGAGGGCCAAGGAGCCGGGCAGGGTGTACCTAGTCCTGTGCAGGTGAGAAGCAAGACAGACGCTATCAGCCATGCTGGAAAGTGCGGTGCTGAGGGGTTGAGGTGGAGGTAGAGATGGAGAAGGGGCAGAACAGGGACTGGCATTTAAAAAGCAATTGCAGAAGTCATGAACCGTTTCCCTGTACAGTAAGAGTTCTGACAGGGATGCTAAGAGAGCATGTATGAGAAGAATCAGACCCTATCAGAAGTGTCAAGGAAGGCTTTTGGGAGGCACTACTTTTATTGCTGTTGTCTTTGTGATTTTTTTGGGGGGTGCAGTGCTGAGTATCAAACCTATGGTCTCACAGATATACCTGCATAGCAAGCGCTTTTCCACTGAAGCCCAATATCACCTGGGGCGGGGGGGACCTTTAAAAAAAGTTACATCCCCAACCCTTTTTGTTTTTATTTTTATTTTGAAACAGTCTCACAAAGTTGCCCAGGCTGGACTTGAATTTGTGATCCTCTTGCCTCAGCCTTCTGGAGTTCTGGGATTACAGACACCATCCACCCCCACCAGGGAATACCTTTTCAACAAAATCCAAGTCTAAGTGGGAATTACTGAGGTAATGTGGATGTGTGCATGCTGCAGGGGTAGGGGGAGCAGCGTCTAGGGGCCAGTGACAGCATGTTGTAAATGAGACCGTGACGCCTTGGGAGGTCCGGGAGAAGGCCAGTCTGCTTGTGGCATGGGATACAGGGGAGGTGTTGGAGTTGTGGGAGATGAGTTTGGATTAGTGAGCTGCAGCTGGGTTGCATAGGACTCACTTGGGAACATTTTTATTTTGAGAAGTTGGGGAAGGAGAAACTGCCTGTGGAGAACGCGTACAAGCAGGCTGTACCTGCAGAACTGTTGTCAGGGCAGGCGATGATGTGAGTGGTTGGTTGCCCCAAGGAGAGCTGCCATCTTTGTAGATGGGAAAACCAGCTGCTGGAATTTACTAGAGCCCAGCAAATACCTCTGCTTTCATGAAGGTACACTCTCATCTACCTCCTAGCCAGATAGCCGAAGGAAGAGGGGCCATGGAGGAATGGGGTGCTATCTACCCATCCAGATATTAGGAGGGCAATGCCATCGTTTATGAACCTCCCCCCCGCCCCGACCCTGGTTCTTCTGAGGGTAGCCTCCATCTGCTACATCTCAATAGCTTTCATGGTAATAGTCCCTTAATTGGGGATTGTGGAGGGAAATCAGAAGGAAATCTGTGGCTCATTCACTGGAAATAGTGGCTTTCCTATACCGCGGACTAGAGACAAAAATCAAACCTGATTCCCTGCTCTTCTCAGGGGAACAGTTTGTAATCGTCTAAAGCAATCAAGCAGCAAGATGAATTGCTTCTCCCACCCTACAGTCCTCAGGGAAAGTGCCCTGAAAAGCCACCAAATTGTTATATTTGTGTAATTAAATCTAATGCTTTGATCAATTTGATAAGGACAATGTTCTTGGTTGCCTTTGTGTCGGACTCCCGCTCCTGTGCTTGTGCTGATTCTAATGGATGTACACTCAGAAGGCAGAAAGCTTGCCCATGTCTTATTTTTCAACCAAGGGAATTGTGTCCAGAACTCTACAAATGACCAGAATGGAACTGAAAGAAGTGATAGCAGTACAGAGGCGAATAACCTCAAAAGAGTGTGTTTCTGAATGAGAGGCATCTCTGTAACCATTTTGCTGCTTGAGAAAGGGCTTGCCCTGTGCTTTTTGAGGAAACTGATGTTGGCTTGGCGAAATAGACCCTCTGCTCCCTTAAGGTCTCTTTGTTGTGCGTCGGCAATAATGGTCACAAATAAAAGCACAATTGGCTAGAACCACCATCCTTTGCTAGAGGAAGTTTGCACAGTCTCTGTTTGGCCAGCGAGGTTCTCTGTGGAATTCAGACTGACAATTTCTAGGTGCCCCTCCCCTCCCATGTTCTGTCAAACACAGAACTCTACTTCTGTGTTTACCGGCCCCTCCTCCTTCTTGTCTTGCTCTGGCCCTCAGAAGATGCCAAAGGAAAAGAGAGCCCTGGTGCTCACTTGCATAAAATCCTAAAAATTAGAGTCACAGATTGGTAGAAGACAAAGCACTTGCTGGCGAGATGACGTTGGGCAAGTTATGAGACCAAGACTGCTGAATAGTTTATTACTTCGTTTGTAAAATAAGGATAAGAGAAGCAACTTCAGGAGATTGTTGTGAGACAAAAAGTACTTTGAAATTCTTAAAGGATTTCAAACATTGCCTCGGGCTAAGGGTGCAGCTCAGTGGTACAGCACTTGCCTAGCATGCAAGTGTGATCTCCCAGGACTGTAAAAGCAAAGCAAAACATTGCCTATATCACAGTAAGGCATACTTGCATCTTCTTACAAGCAGCCACTGGACCGAATATGTAGTTTATGTCGACAGAGTTGGTACATGACATGGAGTTTATATGCACACATGAAATGCAACATAGTATAGTGGAAAGAATATGGATTCGAATCACTACTCTGCATCCTACTAGCTGTGTGACCTGAGGCAGACTACCTGAACACTCTGATCCTGCGCCTCCATTTGCAGCAAGGGAATGATAATGATTTACCTATTTATGCTGGTGATTAAAAGCTGCAATGCACGTGAGAGTTCGAGTCTCTTTAAGATACTCCTATGGCCTCCTACATAAGGGATGAATAAACACAAGTCTCATTTTTAATTCCTCATTAGGCATGGGGGAACCTCAAACAGGCTTCAATCTAATTTGCAGAGTAACTAATATTTGAGATATTTGGAAGAGTGCCAAACTAATATCCTGTGTTAAGTGCATTCTCAAAAATTCATAAGGTAGATATGGGAAAAAAGCATACAATAAATTCCAAAAACAGACTTTAAATTTTGAAAAAGTTCAGCTAATTCTGCCGCTTGGAATCCGTGTTTCCTTGGGCAAGTCATTTCACCTCTCTCTGTTTCATTTTTTTCATCTGTTTGATGGCAAATTCTAGGATTCCCTGCATGGCATGGGTGGAAGGATTCAATGAAATGAAGTAGGGACCTTGCTTCACTCAGTGCCTCCCTTTTAGCAGGTGCTCAATAAATGACAGTTGGCGTTCATAGAAGAAAAGCAGAATAAAATGTAAATGGTTGCCCTTTCTAGCCCTGTGATTTCCATTATCTGATACTAAATCCCTTTTATGTTCAGAAGAAAAAACTAGGCTATTTTGAAGTATATTACTAGTCCTCTGCATTCAACATTTGAAACAGCCAAGTTCTCCCCCCAAATACATCTCTTAGCCAGGGAAAAGACAACTTTTAAGCCACCTATGCTTGCAATCATAATGTCCTTCCATCTGCTGTAGAAAAAGGTTCTTGTTCCCCATTTCACAGATGGAAATACTCAGGCAAAGGGGTGCCTCTGAAAAGAAATGACAGGCAAGGATTTGTGACTATCAATTCTTATTTCCTTTGATCATGTCTTTGCAAAGTAAAAAAGTAGATTCTTGCAGGGTAATTTGCAAAAACTTTGTAACAAGTATTTTCTGTCCCTGCCCTGTATCTGAAGTAGTCGATTTACTTAACCACTTCTCATTTTCATGTTGATCTTTTCTCTCCTTTGGTTTATTGGAAGCTCTGGGGAGCACCCATTTCCCCAACGGATTTCCCCATTGACAGAGGGATTGGATGATGAGACTCTGGAAGGGCCCACCAGCTCTAGCCTTGCACATTTCTAGTGATTTCTCAGGGATTCTCAAGAATGCAAGCAATGGTGTTTCCTTAGGAAAGGCTCCTGTAAAAGAAGGTTCGGTCCACCTTCCCCTGTCTGATCCCATCGGATACTTGGAGAAATCACTAGGGATAATTAACATGTTCTGGATGACGCGTGCTTAGCTAATTGGGCTGCAATGCAGAGTTGGTTAGCAAGCTGGCTGCGTGCCAGGTAGCAGGTGTCTGCATAGAGTCAGCCCAGATTCTTTTTTTCAAAGAACGGAGGAAGGTCTATGCGTGTTTTGTTTTTCAGAAAGTTTGCCTAGATTCTGCCCCACTCCCCGCTCAATTGAAGATGCTGAGGGGGAGAAGTTTATTAACACTAAAATAAAGATGACTTTCTTTTGTTTCCCACCTATGGATCACTTTTCCCCATTTTTAGTTTGGATTTTAAGAGACCACTGCATGTTTCCTTTTGTGTTTACTGCCTTCTTGTTTTGATCAGAGGCTCCCACTAGGGTTACTTTATGAAGTTTACTTTGAGGCCATTTAGATTGAGGCCTTTTTTGTCTGGAGGTGACATTTCTTAATATATTCCCGATCGTTTAATATTTTGGCATTTCTAAATTAGATTATGATTTTTACCTTTGGATTAACTTGGAGTTCAGCTCTTCAAAGTACATTGTATTTACTTATCTTCATCCAAATATAAATTTTCTATTCATCAGAAGCCCCTCAAGCAGAGGTTAAGGACAGTCAGTGATGGGTACAGGAACGTTTCAGCAGGGTTTCTGGACCCTGAGTAAGTGGGGAACAACATTCTCTACATACCACTGATAAACAAGCATCCCTGAATACGCATCTGAATCCCTGCCCCCGGGGGTCATTTGGATAAACACATGCTTGAGTCTTAAGCAGGGAGGGTTTCCCTGGCTTGAGCAAATTGGCCTAGAGAAACTTTCCCATGAGTTTCCGGAATGTTGCTGCAAATAATAGCATCCCACTTGAGCTAGCATTATAAGGCGTCTAGGACTCGAGGGCAGGAAGTAGAAAGCCACAAGAAGCAAGGCAGCTTTTCTGCATCTCCCAGCACAGCTCCTTCCCGCTGTATGGTCAACAAGGTTTTTTCAGCACTCTTTCTTGGACAACTGAGCGAAGGTTTCTGGGCTATTTGTAATTGATGTAAATTTAGAAAGGCTATTGGTGGCATCGATTTTTTTTTAGGCTCTTGTCTAGTATGTTCTACCACTGAGCTACACCCCAGCCCATAGACTACCTTTATAGCAAGAAATCACAAGATCGCTTCCCACGCAGGTACCTCTGACTCCTTAAAATCCCGCACAGGTCTGAACTACTCATAGAAGGTACCATTTTCCTTCATCAGTAGAATTGTATCATTATTTTGATACTGGGGATTACACTAGCCACTATTCGTGAATGAATCTCTCCTTTACTTGCAGGAGGAAAAATTTGTGACACATGGGAATCATTGGGTGTGATAAAAATGTTCTGGAACTAGACTGTGGTAACACATACGTAACTCTGTGACTGTCAAAGCCATCCAATTATATACTTTAGAAGGGTGACTTTCATGGTGCATGAATCATATGTCTCAGTAGAAGCAAAAGAAGATGAAAAGTATCCTTCTTAGAGCACAGTCCAGGAAACTACTATGATTTGAAATAGCCATAAAATCTGAAGTTTTATTCATTAGCTTTTTTTTGACTACTGGGGATTGAACCCCAGACCTTTGCACTGAGCTATATCCTCAGCCCATTATATATATATATATTTTGTTTTTTTGAGGCAAGGCCTTAGTAAGTTGTCCAGGCTAGGCTTTAACTTGCCATCCCCTTGTTTCAGCCTCCCAGAGTGCTGGGATTACAGGAGTGCATCACCGTGCCCAGTTTGTTTAACTTTTGATGTCTACCCATGAGTAACCTGTGATCCCCTCCAGCTGTGCACTACACAATTATGAGTCTTTGGGCCTTTGCTTCTACTTTACTGAAGTCGTGTTCCCCCAATACAAATGGAACATCCTCGATGAAACTTTCACGTCTGTCTTCACCCCAGAATGACTACAGTGTCTCTTGTCTATACTCCAGCTGTACATTGTATATTCTTCTAGCATAGTCTATATCGTACTGCATTTTATTGTCTACCTATTTCTCAGAAGTTCCTTCTTGACTGCTGTCTTTACCTCTATACCTGCTACCCCTCCGAAGAGCCTAATCCATCCAGAAGAGTCTTCCTCAGCAAATTGCTAAACTATGGCTCTCAGGATTACTAGATTATAAGGAGGAGGCAGATACCAAATTAACTATAAAACCATGTGCACAAAATTAGACACTTAGGTAAGTGAGTTATGTAGAAGAAATATGGAAAAGCTATGTATGTGTGGTGCTGAAGGTGACTTTTAATATACCAGGTAGAGAAAATGACATGCACTGGGACAGGCGTGTCAGAGTGCATGTCGTGTCCTAGGACTCCAAAAATAGGCTGGTTATGGCTGGCCACTGGAGAGAGAGGTTGGGGTAGGGCATGATAAGCTTTTGTCACATATGAAAGAGTTTAAACCTCTTTCTGTGGCTCCTGGGCAGTCCTCAGAGATTTTTTTTTAAATCAAGTGACATAACCAAATGTCAACATTAGCTTGAGTAAAAGGAAACTAAAGGACCAAAGACGAGACCAAATAGGTCACTATTTCAATAGACTGAGCAAAAGATGATCAAAATTAAAAGAAGTATAAGCTGCTAAGATGCAAATGGCCTATTGCAGGTAACCTTTAGGTGCCAAGCACCTCAGCACTACAACAATAAAAAACTAAATTCTATAACATCTCTAAAGCTTGAAAGAGAATCCCAAATTCCAGAATGTAGCTGTTGACACATAGGTTACATCCTTATGAGACTCTGAGAACCCAGCTACCCCATGCCACACTTTAACTTACAGTACTGTGAGCTAATAACTACATTTTTTTAAACCACTAAGGTATGGTAATTTGTTACCTGGAAAACCAATACAGGAATACTGACCACTCATAGTTAAATACAATACTTACCATTTGTGATAAAATATTTGAGACAATTAGAAATAGAAGAAAACTTCTTGGATTTAATAAAAAGCCTTCTACACAAAATTTTTCTGTGAATAGATATTTTGTACTGATAAAATATTGAGTGCTATTTCCTTAACAATGGGGGGAAATCATGAATATGTGTTGTTACCACTTCTAGTCTACATTGTACATGAATTTCTAGGAAGTATAATAAGTTAATAAAAGACCTACAAATTGGAAATGAAGAAATAAAACTGTCTTTATTTGCAAATAGCATGGTTGTGAATGTAGACACTCTTAAGGAGTCTCCAAAATAAGTATCAGAATAAATAAGTAAAATTCATAAGTTTGTAGGATGCAAGGTGAGTAAGCAATGATCTATATCTTTATATGCTAGCAACCAATAATTTGAAAACAATTTTAAAGTGCTATCATGTACAATAGCACCAAAACATAAAATATCTTAAAGAATATATTTACCAAAGAATGACTGAATGTCTAAGAGTGAACTACATAATACTAATGGGAGAAAAAAATATTTAAATCTAAATAAGGAAAAGCCCCTACAAAGAAGCCCCTCTACCACCCCTGCAAGGACACAGTGAGAAAGCACATCTGTGAATCAGGAAGTAGGTTCTCACCAGGCACCAAAGCTATAAGTGGCTTGGTCTTGGACTTCCCAACCTCCAGAGCTGACCTTGCCACTCCGTCATCTGAAGTCTATGATAAGAGCAAAACGGAAGAGAAGGAGATACTAGACTTTGTTCTCTCATACATAAAATAGAAATTAGACAGATGTCCAGGAAATAAAAATAGTCCCGGGAGGCCTCAAGTGACCAAGAAGGCACCTATGGGAACACAATGGAACAAAATATGGAGAATAATCACACTTAAATGATCCCTAGATTGACATACCTAAGAAAGAAGACAGGTGAGGCTATTGGTATCAGTCATGTAGTTGCTGCCAGTGCAGTCAGTGACTCAATCTGCAGGGAATCCCTGTAGGCTTTGCCTTTAGGACCTTAGCGGCCCCTTCAGCATCATGGACTCCACTGTGGAAGTACCCTTAGTTTTTATCAATGTGGACCCCGGTTGACTGTTCCATGACCATCATGGATGCCCCATGGAAGGAGCTACGGCTGCATCTTGTCCCAAGAAGGAATTGCTACTGCCTTGCCTAGAACCAGGACTTCCACTCCACCACTCCACACATGCCTCCAGACCTAGAAACCGCAGGCACCTTGTGGCCCACCTCAGACACTGGAGCCTAGGGCCACTGTCACTGTATGAGTAACCACAGTGCACAGGTACATCGTGCCCCAGTCTTGGAGCACACACTTGCACTCTAGACCTGGTTCCATGGCTGCTCTACAAGCACCCATGTCTGGACACTGGAGCCAGGACTGCAGCACACACCAGAGTACCCACAAGCCAGACCCCTGAGGCACTATATGCTCTGTACATGTCCATACTCTGGACCCTGCCTCCCTGCAAGCATCTTTGCTTCACACACATTAACAATGGCTCAGGGGGAGAACCTGTGCCCAGACACCGCTGCCACCACCCCAGGTTCTAGAGAAGTGGTGCCTCCACATCTGCCCATGCTCAACACTGGCTTTGTGGCTACACATCAAATACGAGTACCGCCATCTCTCCAAGCATGCTCGAGAGTCAAATGTGGTGCCTAGAAGGATCCTCTCAGTCATGACTTCCCGTGAGTCCCCAGCTGCCTTAACCACTGAAGCCCCCAGCAACCCTAGATGCTTTTGCAGATATCCACAGCCTCGACCATTAAGATCTGTGTGGTCTTCACTAGCCGTGACCTCAGATAACAGAGCTGTAAGGGAGACCAGGGCTGCTGTTTCCTCACTAGAGCCAGAATGGTTGCACCCCCAACTGGTCCCTCACACTACCATAGGTGAAGATCTTTCCCCAACAAAAACAGTCCATAAAGTCTGACAAAGGTGACTGTTCCATCAAATCCACAAACATCAGTGCAAAGCCCCAAGAAACAAAAATGTCAAGGGAACATGACACCCCCAAAGGAGCACAATAACTTTTTTTTAGTAACTGGCAGCAAAGAAATGGATATCTATGCATTCTTTGACAAATGGTTGAAAACAATTGTCTTAGGGAAGCTCGGTAGGCACCTCCTTACTTGCTGACAAAAGAACACTGATAGACGACCCAGTGAAAGCAGGAAAACAATACATGAACAACATGAGATGAACAAAGATAAAAATAATTTTAAAAAGAACAAAACAAAGCTTCAGAATATAATGACCTAAATGATAAATGCAACAGCAAATGTGAACAAGAGGTTTGATTAAACAGAAGATAGAATCTGTGAACTCAAACACAGATTATCTGAAATTATGCCTGTTAGGGAAATGAAAAGAACAACAAACAGTAAAGACAGCTACTGGATTTAGGGGACACTATCAGAAGTTGGGTCTACAAGACCTGTATCTCATTATAATAAAGGCTACATGTGACCAGCCCACAGTTAAAGTCATACTCAGTTGTGATCACCATCAAGTAAGGATGTCTATTCTCACCATTTCTAGTCAATATTGTACTAGATATCCTAGCCAGAGCAATTAGACAAGAGCACAAAATGAAAGGCATTCAAATCTGAAAGGATGACATAAAGTTTTCTCTGCTTCAGATGCCATGCTCTTACATATAGAAAACCCTGAAGGTTTTACTAGGAAACTGTTGAAACTAATAAATTCAAGAAAGTTGTAGGATACAAAAGTCAACGTACAAGTATCTGCACACTATCAAAGAGCTATCAAAAACAGAATTATGAAAAACGTCCTATTTACAATAGCATACAAATTAAAATAGGAATAAATTTAAACAAAGAATGGAAAGATCTGTACTTTGAAAATATGTGACATTGATGGAAAAATTGAAGAAGACACAAATAAGTAGGAAGATATTCTTGTGTTCATGGGTTGGAAAATTAATATTATTAAAATGCACATAGTACCCAAAGTGAGCTACAAATTCAATATCATTTCTCTCTCTCTCTCTCTCTCTCTCTCTCTCTCTCTCTCTCTCTCTCTCTTTTGTGGCACCGGTGATCAAACTCATAACCTCGTGCCTGCCAGACAGGCACTTAAGCCACTAAGCTAAACTCCCAGCCCTATTTTTTTTGAGGCAGGGTCGCACTATGTAGTTCAGGCTGGCCTTGCTCATGTTGTAGCCCAAGCCGACCTTGAACTCACAACGCTTCTCCTACCTCAGCCTCCAGAGTGCTGGGATTAATCAATTTCATTTCTATCAAAATCCTGATGGTACTTTTCACAGAAATATTTTAAAATCCAATAACTCATGTGGAACCACAAAAGAATTTATATACACAAAGCAATCCTGAGAAAGAATAACAAATCTAGATGCATCATACACACTGACTTCACACTATATTACAAAATAATAATAATCCAAACAGCATGGTACTGGCATAAAAATGTACAAACAGACCAATGAAACAGCCGCATATGTCTGATCAACTAATTTTTCACAAAGTTGCCAAGAATATGCAATAGAGAAAAAAAATAGTCCCTTCAATAAGTGGTGTTGAAAAAAGGTTAAATACCTACAAAGAATGAAATTAAATCTTTATCTCTCACCAGCATCCCAAGTCAACTCAAAATGGATTAAAGACCTAGCCTTAATACTTGAAATCATGAAACTTCTAGAAGAAAACATAGGAGGTAAAGCTCCTTAACATTGATCTCAGCAATATTTTTTTAGATGTGACAGACAACAAAAACAAAAATAAAGAAGTGGGACTACATCAAACTAAAACTGTTCTATGTTGCAAAGAAAGAAATAAACAAAACAAAAAAGTGAGGTATGGAATGAGAGATAATATTCCATACCACAATCTGATTAATTGATATGCAAAATATATAAGAAACTCTTAAAACTAATATAAAATAAACCAAATGGGCAAAAGACCTGACTAGACATTTTTTCAAAGACGACATGCAAATAAACACAGGTATGTGAAAAGATGGTCAACATTACTGATCATTACAGGAAGCCAATCAAAGCCACAAGGAAACACTACCTCATACCTGTTAGGATGCCTGTTACCAAAAGAGTCCAACAAGTGCTGAGGATGTAGAGGAAAGGGATCCCTTAAACACTGTTGATAGGAATGTAAACTGTTATAGCCCTTATAGAAAGTAGAATGGAGTTTTCTCCAAAAATTAAAACAGAACTACTATATGATTCAGCAACCCCACTTCTGAGAATATATCCAAAAGAAATGAAATAAGTATGTCAGCAAAGATATATGCAAGCCAGTAGATAAAAATGATATCTGTACTTCCATGCATAGTTCAGTATTAGTCTCAGTAGCTAAGCTATAGTAACAACCTAAGTGTCTGTTGTCAGAGGAACAAATAAGGAAAATGTTTCACACATTAGTATGCACACACACACATGTTGTAATATTATTCAGTCTGTTAAAAGAAGGAAGTACTACCACTTGAAGCAACACAGATAAACCTGGATGATACTCAACTAAGTGAAGTAAGTCTGACACAGAACAAACATACTGTATGTTGTCACTTATATGTGGAATTTTTAAAAAGTCAAATAAAATAGTCTAGTCTATTAGAATAGAATAGTGCTTATCAGAGACTGGGAAATGGGAAGAAAGAGGAGATGTTCATCAGTGGGTATAAACTTTCCTTTGTAACATGAGTAAATTCTGGCAGACATGGTGGGGCATACCTGAAATCTCAGCATTCTAGAGGCTGAAGCAGGACAACCATAATTTCAAGTCCAGGCTGAACAATTTAGCAACTTAGCAAGACCCTGTCTCAAATAAAAAAATGTTTTAAAAGGCCTGATTGGGAATGTAGCTCAATGGTAAGATCCTGGGTTCAGTTCCCAATACTGCACACAAAAAAGAATAAATTCTGGAGAAATAATGTATGGTATACTTGAAATTTGATAAGAGAATAGATATCAAGTGTTTGTTTCTGCAAACAACTAAAAGGAAACTAAGCAATGTGGTGGATGTGTTAATTAGATTGTGGTCAACATTTCACAATATATAAATTTATCAAAACATAGTTCACACCTTAAATTTGTATAATTTTTATTTGTCAATCATATTTCAATAAGTCTAGAAAAAAGTCTAAGTAAATGGAAAGATAAGCCATAATCTTGATTTGGAACACTTAGTATTGTTATCGCTTATTCAGAAATTGATTTACATATTCAATGCAATCCCATTTAAAACTACCATAGTTACATCTTTTTTTGTCTCACTGAGGTATAATATTTGTATATCTTTATGGGACACATTATAGTAATTTAATACAGGTTTATAATGTATAATAAATGAATCAGGCTAATAACCACTTTTACCTCCTCAAACATTTTTCTTTGTGGAAATTGACAAGCTGACTCAAAAATTTACTATAAATGCAAAGGGACATACAGTAGCCAACAGCAATTGTTTAAAAAGAACTATTTCAGGAGGTTTCCATTCCTTAATTTCAAGACTTATTACAAAGGTGAACTAATCAAGACCAAGAGTGATCAACCCTCACTAAGGTGGACTAACAACTAGTAGAAGAAAATAAAGTACAAAAAACAGACCCATAGACATAGGGTCAATTGAAAACTCCATTCCAATTCAATGGGAAGGGAAACCTTTTAAATGAAGGGTGCTAGAGCTGATGAGCAAATCTCTTACAAAGAAGAACCTTGACTATTGCTTTTCAGCATGTACACATATTAATAAGGTTGATCACAGGAGCCGGGCATGGTGGTACCCACCTGTAATCTCAGCACTCAGGAGGCTGAAGCAGAAGGGTCACTGTGAGTTCCAGGCTGGGCTGGCCTGTATAGCAAGGCCCAGTCTCAACCAAAAACAAACAAACAAACAAAAAAACAAGATTGTGTATAGGTTGAAAAGTATAAACAAAAACTATAAAGATTCTGGAAAAACATGGCAGTATCTTCACAACCTTAAGTTAGGCAAAGATTTCTAGGAGAGGAAAGAAAAAGAATTAACTATAAAAGAAAAAATTTCACTTAAAAAAATCAAATTTTTTTTAGTACTGGGGATTGAACTCAGAATATTTGCACTAAGCTACATTCTCCCAGCCTTGTTTTCTGTTTGTTTGCTTGTTTTTTGTTTTTATTGTTTTGGACAGAATCTCACTAAATGGCCCAGGCTGGGCTCAAACTTGTAATCCTCCTGCCTCAGCTTCGAAAAGTGCTGAGATTATAGGAGTGTACCACCATGCCAGACACAACACCCTTTTATTCATTTCAAGGCATGATTAAGAGAATGAAATCCATACACTGGGAAAAATATTCACAATACTTGTCCTGCAAAGGACTCTTAGCAAAAAAGCATAATACATTTCTCTACAAACTGTTCACAATGATAACACAAGGGTCAGTGAGGTAGCATGTGCCCATAGTCCCAGCTACCCAGGAGGCTGAGTCAGGAGGATTGCTTGAGCCTGGGAATTTAAGGTAAGCCCAGGCAACATAGCAAGACCTAAAACTGATATAATTGGATTGTAAAAGAGATAAAACAACCCAATCAAAATGGGCAAAGGCTTGATCAGTGACTTCACAAAAGAAGATAAAGAAAAGGACAGTAAGCAGACACAAAAACTCAGTGCTCAATAGTATTAGTCATTAGGAAACCAATCCATTTGAACATGTATCTAGCCATTATTCTATGATATGTGTAGCCATGGTACACTGCGTATCCCATGGAGAGAGTATGGCAGACACAGACCTGGCAGGGACCTTAGAGCTTACGGCAGGTTAGACTTGTGAGTCTGCTGTGGGGTTTCATCCAGAACATTATGGACAGGGTCCAACCCCCATCGACTCTTACCTGAATTTCTGTGATGCTCTCCTATCTGCTTTCTTGCTTCTATATAATTGATTTTCAACAGTAACCAAAAGGGTGTTTCTAAAATGTAAGTCAGATCATGTCCACCCTCTGCCCCAAACTCTGTAATCACTCCTAGCCCATTCAGAGTGTTGTATAGGATATGCTATGTACCCCCAAGTCCTCATACTTTTGATGGGGCTGAGTCTGATGCTTGTGATCAGTTTGTTGTCTAGCACCAGGATTAATGACGTGACTGCTACACTCGCCCAGGGGTGGAGCTGAGATACAGTATAAGGGAAGGCGGGTCTTCCTCTTGCTTGCTTCCCGGTTTCCTCTTCTGCCACCCTCTCTCTCGCCTGCGCGGATTGCGGCTTGCAGCTTGCAGCCGCCATGAACTGTAGCCCCGTCATCCCATGCTGCCTTGGAGCCCACTTTATGGACTGAAACTCCTGAGAAACTGTAAGAATAAACCTTTCCTTCCCTAACTTTGGGCGTCAGGTATTTTGTCTCAGCAACGAGTGAAAAGTAACTAGGACAAGTGTAAAGCCTAAATATAGGCAGCATGGCATCTAGGAGGGATCTCCTTCTGGGAGGAACCAGTGCCATGCATGGGCCGCTGCAGATAGGGGAACAGCCAGACCTAAGCCTTTCCCTGTGAGTCAGCACCACTCACGGACTGCAGGGGGGTCGGGGAGAGAACAAGGACTCACCAAGAATCAAGCACTCCCTGAGAACCACTGCCATGCGAGGGCCACCACCAGCGGGAGGACAGCCAAACTCCAGCCCCTGCTGGTGTGCAGGCTGGCAAGCAAGAAGAGCCAATCCCCCCAACCCCCTCCTATAAGCAACTGGCTGATCCGGAGAAACACAGGCTGTGATGATAGTTATTCAGGTGAAATGCAATTTGATGCTTGTGATGTTTTGGTGTTTCACTGACCTTGCAGGTCTAGGGCCAGTGGTCTGATCATCTATTCAGAGGATGGCGGTATGCAGTATGGCATTTAGATGGGAGCTCCTCCTGAGGGTGGTAGCCATTGTTAATTCCCTATTATCTTGTTTTGAAGGCCTGTATCATTTTCATTGTATTGTTGGGTTGGATTTTTTTCTGTTTTGTTTTGTTTGACTTCATTATATCTGATGGCATGAATAGCTATTTCAAAGATAGCAGGATATATTATGGTAGCCATTTTGGATTTACTATTGTCTTGTTTTGAAGTCCTTTATTGCATTCATTGTTTTGTTTTTATTGGTTCTATCCTGTTCTGTTCTGTTTGATTTTCACTATGTCTGAAGGTATCTGTAGCTATTTTGAAGACAACAAGAGGCATTATGGTAACTATTGTTGATTTCGTATTGTTTTGAAGTCCTGTATCACTTACACTGGTTTGCTTTGATTGGTTTTATTCTGTTTTATTTTCCTTGGTTTTATCCTCTTTAAAATAAAATATAAAAAAAATTAAATGAACTGGGAAACCCTGTGTGACCAGTACCCTCCCCACACCTGTCTGTTGTCACTTCCTACTTTTCCTGCCCTTGAGCACTTAGTCCTTCCCTCCACATCATTTCCCTAATGTGTCACTTACACTCATGTCTCAGAGCCTTCAAATCTGCTCTTCCTTCAGTCTGACATTTTCTTTCTGAATAACCCACGACTTACTTCTTCATTTCCTTCAGGTCTCTCTGCTCAGATGTGACTTTCTTGGTGAGGTATTGCCTGACCACCTAAACTAAAATTGCAACTTCTTCCTCTTTGTTCAAATTTCCCATCCCTTCCTCCCATTTCATATTTTCTTTATAGAAAATATAAATTGTTTGTCATAGATGTATTGGTTGCCCATCTCCTCTCAACTAAATCAGAAGATCCATGAGGAGGGTGAAGGCTCTCTGAGTCCACTGATATTTCTTCAGGTGTGCTGCCTTTGAACATCTTCACACCAAGAACATAAAAATGGTTCGGCATGGTGGCACATGTCTGGAAATCCCAGCCCTCGGTGAGACTGGAAGAATAAAAGTTTGCATTTCAGCTGGGCAACTTAGCAAGGCTCTGTCTCAAAAAATTAAAAGGGCTGGGGATACAGCTCAGCGTGAACATTGAGAGTTCAATCCCCAGTACAAGAGAGACAGAGATAGATAGATGATAGATAGATAGATAGATAGATAGATAGATAGATAGATAGAATCTAAAGAACAAGTAATATTTGAACAAAAAGAATAAATTACATATTTTTTATGTAACTACATTCTGTGTGGAAATGGCCACACAGTTTTGCCAGCAAAGTGACGCTGCTGCTGCAGCTGTGCAGTCAGCAAAGCAGGGATGACTCCCTGCACACTCAATGTCTCACGCCTCAGGTTCACACAAATCATATGTTAAGTGTAATAAAAGTCCAAAGAGCATTAATAATGATAGGATATGAACATTGACATTTGCTTAAGATATACAAATTTGCGAAGGTGTATTTACTGGAGTATGCACCGAAATGTGTGGCCAGAAGGACTACCCTTCACAAGGATCTCTTGGAGGATTCAGAATTGTGACTCGAGGAACTGCAAATACAAGTGAATGTTAAGACTGAGGCTACTTCAGGAATCACACTGTTCCTGGAATCCTGTGGATGCTTTAGAAATTGGCTAGAATTTAACAGGGGCACATGGCACCATGATGCCAATTTGCAATGCCCGAGGCATTATTCAACAAAAGATTATAGAGGGCTCTAGGATTCATTTATTTGCTATACAGTGGTTCAATTTACAATCATTTATTGAGAGCTAATATGCATCAGGCAGTGTTTTAGGCATTGGGGAATACAATGAAGAAAAAAAAAAACCTAAATATCCCTGACCTTCTGGGGCTTACATTCCAGTGTAAATAGACAATAAACAAATACAGGTTGAGTATCCTAACCCAAAGTGCATGGGACCAGAAGTGTTTCAGACGTCTTTCCATTTTGAAATATTTGCATATACATATGAGATGTCTTGACATAGGACCCAAGTCTAGGCATGACATTTACATAAGTTTCATACACAGTTCATACACATCACCTGAAGGTGATTTTCCACAATACTCTTAGCATGCAGCATTTTGAATCGTAACCCTCCCCTTCTGGGTACTTTCCCGAAAGAACTAAAAACATCCTACCACAGTGATATGTGTGCATCTATGTTCATAGCTGCCCAGTTCACAATAGCTAGATCTTGGAAACAACCTAAATGCCCCTTGACTGAGGAATGGAAAAAAAAGATGTGGTATTTCTATATAATGGAATACTACTCAGCTATAAAGAACAATAAACTGGACATTTTCACTCTTAAATGGATGAGTGCTGAAAATATACTTCTCAGTGAACTAAATAAGTCACACATATGTAAGTATCGCATTGTTGCACTGGTGTGATGAACTGAAACAAAATCTATGTATATAGAAAATTAGTTAAGACAGTTAAAGAAAAAGAATTTTGAGTGAAAAGTAGTTTTCTCAGGGTCATCTTCAGATTTCATTTTTAATGGAAAATGTTCGTTTAAAAACAATAGAGCAATCATAACAAAAAAGATAGTCATATAGCTGGTTTCTCTTGATTCATTGAAGCAAAAGTTTTGTGCTAATAATTTGTTGGATAATGTTTCATGTCTATATTCTTTATCCTAAGTAATTTCTGGGAATATAATAATATGCAATGTGCTGATGATTGTTACTCTCTTATTGGCTGGTTGTGAAATTGTTTTGTTTTGGTTTCTTACTTTCATTTTGTTTAAAATAAAAAAATAAAAAATAAAAAAATAAAATGAATTGTAACCCATCACATGTGGTTGGGTGTGTAGTTTCCTATTGCTCGTGTCATGGTGACGCTCAGAAAGTTTCAGAATTTGAAGCATTTTGGAATGCAAATTTCTGTATTGGGACTATTCAACCTATAAATCAAATTCATAGTACAGACAGTCTTCAAATTATGACAAATTTTTTGAGACAGGGTCTCACTGTGTAGTTCAAGCTGCCCTTGAGTTCACTATGAAGCCCAGACTGGCCTCAAATACAGTGACCCTCCTGCTTCAGCCTCTAGAGTGCTAGGATTACAGGCGTGCGCCACCCTGCCCAGCAAGTCAGCTTTACAATGGTTGAAAAGTAGTATGCATTCAGTAGAAACTGTACCTCAGATTTAGAATGTTGCTCTTTTCCTGGGCTAGAGATATGCACAGTACTCTTATGACAGCTGGTGGTGGCAGCAGCAGCCAAGCTGCAGTTCCCAGTCAGCCCTGTCTTTACAAGAGTAAACCAATAAGTACTTCACAGTATATTGCTTTGCCAGCATTTTGGGGTGTTGTATTTTGTGTTTTCACACCTCACGTCTGCAAAATGCCCATCTGTGTATAGATATGAAATATTCAACACAGTTACAAATAGGCTTCATGCTAGATTATTTTTGCACAACTGTAGGTGTCTGTGCACACTTAAGTTTGGCTAGGCTAAGCTATATTTGATACTTTAGGGGTAGTAATATCCTCAGCCTGTGCAAGAGGAGGGAAAGGACGTTTTGTGAGTGCTACATCTGCCTGGGGGGCCAGGGGTGGCCTACATACAATATAAGGGAGGTAAAGAGACTTGTTCTCCCCTACTTTTTGCTCTGGCTGCTTGTGCTGGCAGCTGCCTTGAAGCGTTGCCCCAGGGCCATGCCACCCTGCCTTGTAGCCAGCTGATTATGGACTGAAACCTCCACAAACTGTGAGCTAAATCAACCTTTGCTTCCTTCGTTTTGGATATTGGGTATTTTGTTCCAGCAATGAGAGAAAAGTAACCCAGACAACTATCCTGAATGTTTCAATTTTTAAAATCTATTAATGTAAAAAATACACTGTCATGAATCCCCCTCACAGTACTTCTCCTTACTTTAAACACTTTATCCCATCATTCTTACCACTTTCTGAAGCATTTCTAGAAGTCCACTTTCGTGAGTGCCTTTAGTTATGCTGTTGTACTGCTTCATTCTCCTGAATTGACTCAAAATATTTTCCTTTCCTTGTCAGTTTGACTCAAGGGAAGATCCAGAAATCATACAGTGCCATATGAGGACACACCATGATATTTTTGTAGGCCTGCCTTTCCATTGGATGGCACTCAGCAACAGCATTCATCATATTTATGATTGTAACTTGTAAAGACACTCATGAAAGAAGATTTGCAGAATGTCTCCAGAAAGTGGCAAATATGTCGGAAGTGAAGGGGAGTATTTTGTGGGGGATTAATGGCAATGTGTCCTTTGTTGTGATACGTTTTTATTGTAAACATTCACCATACGTTTTGATCACCTCTTCTATTTTCAAGCTTATAATAGTTTTTGAGGGATGTAACCCATCACAAGTCAAGGAGCATCTGTACTCTGGATAGTGATAGATACCTACTTCAGAAGAAAATAAACAGGGGAGACAGGGTGATAAGGTGAACCTCACAGAGCAAGAGGCATTTGTACAGGGACCTATAAAGAGGTCATGGAACAAGGCACAATACCTTTGGGAGAAAAGTATTACAGTTAGGAAAAACAAGTGCAAAAGTCCTGCGGGAGGGGTACATTTACTGTTTTGGAGGAAGCAGAGGTGCCCAGAACTCAGTGCAGAGTGGTATGAGAGAAGAAGCCAATCAGAGGAACCTTGTAGGACTTTGGATTTTACTGTGAATGAAAAGATAAGTCATTGAAGGGTTTGAACAGTAAAATAACAATCTGGCTCATATTTTCATAGGATCAATGTGGCTGATGCTTATAGAACAGACTGGGGTAGTAGCAACAGTAGAAATTGGGAGGCCAGTTGCAGAGCAATCACCATAATCCATACGAAACCTATTGGGCACTATTAATCAAAAAGTGGCACCAGTAGAGATTGAATAGATTCAAGGTGTTGGAGGTGGTAAAAAGCAGCCATATTCTCGATATAGTATGAACAAGAGAATTTGCCAATGCAATGAATATGAAATGTGTTTAAAAAAGAGTCAAGGGGGATGCCAAGGATTCTTTGGAATAAGTAACTGAAAGGATGGAGTTGTTAGTGCTAAAAATCAAGAAAACAGTAGGAAATAGGTTGAAACGTTGATAATCAGAGGTGCAGTTTGGGCCCTGTCAAGTGAATCACGTAGTTGAGTATGGGAATCTGGGAGTCAGGGGAGAAAGGTCAAGGCCTAAACTATGAAGGTGGGAATCATCTGCTTACATTTGATGTGCACAGCCACAGGACAGGGAGAGTTCACCTAAGTGGGAATGGAGAAGTGAGATACAAGGGCAGAGATCCAGGTCACTCAATGGTTCAGTGGACTGAGAAGCATTTTAAAATGGGGTCTGTAAGGTTCTTTTGCTAAAATGAACTCAAAATACTTGCTATGGTCTGAATCTTAGTGCCCTCACCTCAAATTCCTATTTTGAAATCCTAACCCTGACTTGATGGCTTTAAGAGGTAGAAACCTTTGGAATTTGATCAGATCATAAAGATGGAAACCTCATGAAGAATGAGTGACTTCATAAAAAAGAGACCCAAAAGAGCTTGTTTGTTCCTCATGCTATGTGATGGCATCAAAAAATATACCTCTAATTAGCTCAAAAGAACCCTCCCCAGATAATCTGCCAGTGTCATGATCTTGGACTTCCCAGCTTCCAGAAATGTAGAAAATAAGGCAGTGGCACACACCTGTAAGCCCAGCACTCTATGAGGCTGAGGCAGGAGGATCCCATGTTTGAGCTCAGCAAACCCTGTCTCAAAATTTAAAAACAATGTTTTAAAAGGCTGGGAATGTAGCTCAGTAGGAAGGTCCTGGGTTCAGTCTGTAGTATGAAACAAAGAAAGGAAGAAAGAAAGAAGGACAGACAGAAAGGAGGAAAGAAAGAAAGAAAGAAAGAAAGCGAAAGAGGAAGAAAAAGGAAGTGAGAGAGAGAGGAGAAACATCTGCTGTTTATATGCCACTCAGTTTATAGTATTTTTGAATAATAGACCAAACAAAGACAGTACCCATCCTGAAATGCCAATCCAGAAGTAATTTTTGTAAATCATTAAAAAAAAATGTCAATTTATAGCCAATTTTTCTCTTTTCCTCTTTACTGTCCCTTAAAAATGATAGCAAGAAGGTTTTGTTGGTGTTTTGAAATTAGAACAACTTCTTATAGTGTTGTCTCCAGAGAGCACATTTCTGGTTTAATCAGAAGTGCTTGCCCCTTGAGAAGTGCCGCTGTACTTGAGGAAAACCTATTGGTCCAAAAGGCTTCTGGTGATGCCTCTAGCATGACTAGGTACTTTCTAGAAAGAGGGTACTGGGAGTCTGATACTTAGAAAGGATTAAAGAAATAAAACAACTTCATTAATTGAAATGCAAAACTGTTTATTGCAACGACGCGTAAATGTTGTTTTGCAAGTTCATTTTCATTATTTAGTCCTGAATTTCTTTTCTTCAAAGGTAAATTCTTGATCATCAAAATACTTTAAGAAATCATTTGCTTTCCAAAAAGTTATTACGAGAATTTCGTATGCTTATGCTCTCTCAGCCTCCACAATGGGATTCTTGAGATAGGGCTCGTTGATGGGGAAAACAATACCAACTTTATTCCGATATTGTGGAGGGTGTGTGGTCACAGTGGACCCTTGCTTTTCCCCCCTGTTTAGTCTGCAGACCACCTGTTGGCCTCAGTTTCTCTTGCAAATGCCCTGCAGCCTGCATGGTAAAGGGGCCTACTGCTGTCTGCTTTGTCTTAAACTCTGCTCTACTTATGCATATGAGATGTCACTACTCACTAACCACTGTGTGTCCTCCAGTAACAATGCAGGCCTTATCGCTGCTAGAGTAACAGTGTGATCGATGGTGCTGCCCCTCCCAGCGCACAGGCACACCCGCGCACGCACTTCTCCATCACCTTAGGGAGAAATCTGATGACTGGCATTTTACTAAACATTTGTAGGGCAAGCGGGCCATCTGAGTTCCTGCTCTGCACCTCTCCAGCTCAGACCGGTGTCTGGGACCCTAATCTAGTCCCTCTGTGCCCTGACAGCACTCACTCTTGGTATCTGAAGAATGTCAGAGTAGTGGTCTTCTGAGCCACACATTCTAACCTCTAATCTAAGTTCAAGTGCACAATCGATGAATCCTGTGCCTTAAATTGTCCTGAAACTGAAAAAAAAAAATTATGATAAGTTGTTCAAAGCAAAACCTCGTGGTTCTGTTGTGCCATTTGGGTCTGAGGCTGCAGTCTGCAGCTGTCAGGTGTGTCGAGGACTTGGAAATACAAGTGAGGTTACTCCGCTCTCCTTTCTTTAGTGCCCAGCTCACTTACTGCCTTCTCACAGTGAGTCTCATGAACGTGCATGCTGCTCTAGTCTCTAAAAGGACCTAACCTGCTCGCTGGAAAAAGAAAACAGAACCGAGGAGAGGAAACATGCAGACATGAGAGGTCTGAAGCAGCATGACACATCCAAGGCCTACAGTAACTCTGGAGCACTAGAGAAGCTGAAACGAGAATCGCTTCCAAAGCCAGTCTTGGTGGCACATGACTGTAAACCCAGCACTCACGAGGCTGAGGCAGGAGGATCACAAGTTGCAATTTCACCTGGGCAACTGAGTGAGATCCTTTCTCAAATTTAATAATAATGATAAAAATAACCATTATTATTATTAAAAGGGCTGGGGATGTAGCTCAGTGTAAAAACACTGAGTTCAAGCCACAGCACTGAGACCAAAAAAAAAAAAAAAAAAAAAATGGCTTCCAAAGCCAGGTGTGGTGATGCACTTGGAGGCTGAGGCAGAAGGATCACTACAACTTTGAGGCCTGCCTGGGCTACTTAGTGAGTTCAAGACCAGACTTAGAAAAAATGGCTTCTAAAATACACCAAGGCTTGAATGAAACTGGAAGAATATCAGGATATATGTTTTCAAAGGGAAAAGTTATATAGAATGGAGAACAAAGCTTTGGAGCAGAGGAAAAGGCAAACACGAGGGCTTGGAGTTTGGAATTGGAGCACTATCCCATGGGGCAGCAGGAAGGGAAGCCCTGGCAAGACCAGGATGCACCAAAGGTGAGAAAAGTGAATAATAGGTACTGATTTTGGTCTTGAGAAGTGAAAGTAGCCTGTAGGGTGGACCCGATTGTAGAGAGAAGACAGGTGTTGTTCAAGGTCCAGATGTCACACTGGCTGTCCACCCCAGTGGTCTCACAAAATGCTATGGGGCCCTTGTCAGAGTCCAGGCATGAGTTGTCTATGTTTGCCCAGTGTTTTGCCAGTGCCTCGTCTCTTCCTGCCAGCCCTGTGGCTTCTCTCCAGCTTGAATACTTCAGGACTGTCTGACCTTGAGCTATCATTTGGTTGCACTTGTTTGGCTGGCTCACAGTCTCTGGTATTTCCTCCAATGTGGCTTGGTTCTCCACCTCCTCCTCAGTCACCTCAGACACTACGTGGTCAAGATCTAACCTATGGATAACCCCCTAGGTTGGCAGGTGGAGTCATTGGCTATCTTAGCCTTCCAGCCAGCCTTCTTTCCTTCCTCCCAAGTTCTCATCATTCTCAAAACACATTGAATCTCACTGCTTATAGGTCCTGTGCTAGCAGCAGTGGAAGAAGCCTTAATGGACTTCTTAAAAGGAGGCAGTTCCTCTGCCTTAATGGACTTATAAGCTAGAAAAACACTACATATTCTCAGAACTATAATGCGTATTAGAACGTTCTATGTGATGCACTCAGTGCTTGCAAGTTCTATGATGAAATGCATCTCTTCTGGATGGCAAGGGTCAGAAGACGAAGCATTCATTTATTGTTCACTCATGAATTAATTCATTCAGCAATCATTCATGGATTAGTTTGTTTAGTGCTAAGGAGACTTAAAGATGGATTCACACTGACAGTGTGGGAGAGAATGCGTCAGACTCTGTGCTGAGTGGCTGAAGAGATGGAGAAAATCAAAATATCTCTATTGGGATTGGAGTGGGCAATGCCAAAGTATGAAACAGGTCATTGGCAGGAGGATTAGTGAGGTTGGGACTATTGCCCTTGAGCACTGGGTGACAGTCTGGGTGCCAGTGTCCAGGAGAGAGTCGGAATTATAGAAGTATAGCCCAGAAAAGACATCTGAGTCACAGATCAAAAATGTGGGTGTCCTCAGCGACAGCGACTGAATAAAGTTGTGGCAGTTGAAATTGCCGGGAGAGAGAAGAAAGGTGAGACTCTTGAGCAAATAAAATAAAAGGGTAATGATGATGATCTCCAAAACTAGGCAGGGATTTGTGAATGTGTCAGTACTATGTTGGGAGTTGGGAGGAAGAAGGATCGGAAACACACTCCAGAGAGGATCGTGAATCAACACCCATGTTCTGAGCACCTAGAAAGTGCTTGCCATGAAGGAGAGGACAGGATGGCTTCTTGGGGATGTCTCAGGCTGCTGTAGGAAATGGAACATCTAGACTGTGGAGAGAACAGTCCTCCAGCTGGCATTTCCTGTGCACTTTGGGGCAGTGTGGTACCCAGGCACTTTTAAGATTCAGCAAACAGGGAAAATAATGAAGGCCAGAGAAGAACAGAGTGGAGCCGGCCAGTAAACAACCTCCTACCCCAACCCCAGCCAGCTCATTAAAAACCACGGAGATTTGGTGAAGTGTGTCACACTCAAAGAAAATCCTCTTCCTCTACTTGCTGCCTCCACCTCTGAAACTCCACCAGTTGATCCCTAAGGCCAGCGCCCCTCAGTAATGTCAACTTATGACAAGGACAGACAGCATGCTGTTAGCATCCAGAGCAATAGTTATTAAAGTATTGACATCTAGAAAATACTGATAGAATAACTCAAAATTTAAAATACTCTGAGTCGGGCATGGTGGCGCACGCCTGCAATCCCAGTACTTGGGAGGCTGAAGCAGGAGAATCGTCGCACGATCAAGACCATCCTGGGCCACAAAATGAGCTCAAGGCCAGCCTGAACTGCACAGCAAGACCCTGTCTCAAAAAGACAAAAAATAGAATAAAATAAAAAATAAAATACTCTGAATACCTAAAACTTCCCATTATTGTAAACAACTAATAGGGGCAGTGTAGTATTTAACCGAAAAAGCAAGGGACCAGGAAAACAGGGATGCTAACTCCTATGCTGGGTGACCCTAGGCAAGTTACTAAATGTCTCTGAGCCCAGCTTCCCTTTATTTTCCAAATGAGGAGCATTAGTTAAGAAAAATGTGTGTGTGCCCATATTGGAAGGAAATGTAAGAGATAATTAAAATCACAGATTTTGGAGTCAAGCCTGAGTTTGAATCTCAGCTCTGCCATTTAATAAGTATATGACCATGAAAAGGTGACACAGCCTCTTTGAGCTTCACTTACATCATCTATAAAACGTGAACAGTAACAGTGCCTGTCATACAAGGCTTGCCTGAGATATTATTGCAGGTAAGTCCACTAGCTCAGTATTTGACACAGTGTAGATACGAAGTAAGGGCAACTATGGAGTGTGGTCAAAAATATAGTGAATGTTTAAATTTTTAAAATTTCTTGTAGCAAAAGATACATCAGTGTTAGTCCCCCCATCTCTGGACACATTTATCCCATTGTTCCTGCCACTTTCTGAAGCAGTTCTGAAGTCCTCTTGTGTGAGTGTCTTTAGTTGCACTGTCATGACTGCCTCAATGTCCTGAATTGATTCAAAGTGCTTATCTTTCACGGTCATTTTGACTTTGGGAGAGATGAAAGGTTGCAAGGTGCTGAATCCTGTGAATAAGGTGGATGTTCTCATGAGCTTGCCTTTCCTTTGGATGGCATTGGGTAGCAGTATTCACCATATTTTTGTTTTTATCAAGCCTGGTAAAGACACTTGGGAAAGTAGACTTCCTGAGCTGCTCCAGGAAGGGGCAAGAATGATAGAATAAGTGTGTCTGAAGCAAGGGGGAGCATTTTGAGGGGGATCAATGGTAAGGTGTCTTTCACTGGAATACATTTTTAAAGTTTAAACATTCATCATATATTTTGACCATCCCTATACAGTTTTGCAATTAGGATTTAGGGAGAGCAGAGCCCCAAGGAGAATGGAAGGACTTTCTTATTCCCAAATTTAATCTTAAGGAGAGAAAAAAGGCACACCCTTATAGAGGCAATACAGTGCAGTGATTAAGGGCATAAACTTTGAGCATGTTTCCTTGACTATACCCTTCCACCATGATATTTCTTCCTCACCATAAGCCTGCAAAGTAATGAAACTACCTGACCACAGACTGAAACTTCTATAACCCTGAATCAAAACCTTTCCTCCTTTGTAAGTACTTGGGGCTTGTTTGTTTGTTTGCGGTACTGGAGATCAAACTGAGATCCTATGCACTGAGCTACATCCCCAAACCTCTTTTTATTTTTAATTTTAAGACAGGGTCTCAATAAGTTGCCAAAATTGGCCAGGCTGGGGTTGAGCTTGTGACACTCCTGTGTCACCCTCTCAGAGTGCTGGGATTATTAGCCTGTGCCACCATGTCCAGCTTTTATTTTCTCAGATATTTTTGTCACAGTGATGAAAAGTCAACTAACATACTTTTTTTTTTTTTTTTTTTTTTTATTGCGGCACCGGGCATGGAACTCACAGCCTCGTGCCTGTCAGGGAGGTGCTTAACCCACTGAGCCAAACTCCCGGCCCTGGTTTTTTTTGAGGCAGGGTCGCACTATGTAGCTCAGGCTGGCCTTGTGCTCATGTTGTAACCCAAACCGGCCTCAAACTCACAACGCTCCTCCTACCTCAGCCTCCCAAGTGCTGGGATTAAAGGCGTGCGCCACTACGCCTGGCTCATACTATTTAATATTAATATTTAACTTAAAATATAATACTAACCAATAGTTTTATTCTCCTCCTGAACATTGCAAAGAACCAGGTGGCAGGGATGAGACTGAGGGGGTATGGTAACTCCATGGTAGAGTACTTGCCTAGCATGCACAAAACCATGCATTCATCTCTAGCAGAATATAAAAGAAATTATCTACTGATATACACACTAACATGTGTGAATATCCAAATCATCACTATCAGTAGAAGAGGCTACATATTAAGAGTTACATACTATAATATTCCATTTGTATGATATTCTGGAAAAAGCAAAACTGTACGTACCAAAAACAAACTACCAGTGGTCAAGAGTTAATGTAGGAGATGGCAATTGAATGTACAGTGATGTGAAGAAACTTTTTGAAGTGATATATACGTTCTATACCTTGCTCACTGTAGTGATTATACAACTGCACACATTTGAAACTTACCACATTTGGTGGGGGGGGGACCAGCAATTGAACTCAGGACCTCGTGCTTGCCAGGCAGGCACTGTGCTCCTGAGCTATATCCCTGGCCCAAACTTAACACATTTTTTAAAGAGCAATTCACATTATGCAAATTATACTTCAATAAATGTAATTTAGAAAATCTCGAGGCCAGGGATTTAGCTCAGTGGCTCAGACACTTGCCTGGTAAGCGCAAGGTCATGAGTTTGATCCCTGGTACCAAAAAGAAAAAAGAAAAGAAAAACAAAAGAAAAAGAGAAAAAAAGAAAATCTCAAATACCAAATTCATATGAATACTAATTTTGATTTGTGAATTCCCAAATGAGACCTTTTTTTCATATCTTAAGGCTAAAATAAACCAGCATATTTTTCTCATTACTGTGTGTCTTGGTTACTTTTTTCTTGTTGTTGGAACAAAATACCCTACACTCAAAGTTAAAAGAGAAAAGGTTTATTTAACTCCCCATTTGCGGAGGTTTCAGTCTGTAATCAGCTGGCTCCAAAGGTAGTATGGCACAGGGGCAACACTTCAAGGCAACAGAAGACAGCAAAAGCAGCCAGACCAAAAGTCGGAGGAGAGCAAGCCTCTTTTCATCCCTTATATTCTATGCAGGTTATTTGCCTACACCATCTCCCTGCCCTCCTCTTATACAAGATGAGGATGTTTACAAAGTAAGGACCCTGAGTCGCTTAAACTTCTAAACTTCTCAGATTGACACAATATATACACATTTCAAACATCACTTTTTTAAAAGTGTAATTCACATTATGCAAATTATACTTCAATGAATGTAATTTAGAAAATCTCAAATATTGAATTCATATGGATACCAATTTTGATTTATGAATTCCAAATGACTTTTTTTTTTCCTATCTTAAAGCTAAAATAAACCAGTATACTTTTCTCCTTACTGTGCCAGTGAGTAATTTCCCGCCAATCTACCATTTGGGGTACATATATTCCCTAGGGGTTCCTAACTGGGTTTGAAATTTTTCTCCCATTTTTATTAGTATATGTTTATGGTATATAATAAATACATTTTTGCAAGTAGTACATGAATGTACATGATATATTTTAGATCTTTTTATGTCCCAATCCCTTCCCCTCACCCCAACATCTCTTGGTACTTTCCCATTTGAAAAAGTTCTACTTCCTATCTGTTTTCTATTGTATATCTTTTATTTTGCTCTTTAATTTATTTACATTTTGGATTTATCCTAGAAGAGAAACCATGTAATACTTAAGCTTATGTGACTGATATATTTCACTAAAAATTATGGTCTTAAGGTGCATTCATTTTCCTACAAATGATTCAAATGTATACTTCTTTATAGGAGAGTAGTATTCCACTGTGTACAAATACCACATTATCTTTATCCATTCATTTGTTCTTGGCTATATAGGCTGTTTCCAAGATTTAGCTATAATGAATTGTGTTGCTATAAATATGAGTATGCATGTATCACAATAATTGTGATGCTCTTAACTCTTTTGGAAAGATGCCTATAAAGGGAAGATGTGGACCAGATGGAAGTCAGATTTTCAGTGTTTTAAGGAGTCTTCATACTGATTTCCATTGTGGTTGTGTTAGTGTACATTCTCACCAATAATATGGAAGGATTTCTTTTTCCTTGCAGCTTCACCAGCATTTGTGATTATTTGATTATTCTATGATAACCATTCTTCCTGGACTAACATGGAATCTTATGTTGTTTTAATTTGTTTTTCTAATGGCCAGAGATGTTGAACAATTTTCATGCATTTAATTTGTCATTTGTACTAATTTTGAAAAGTATCAACTCATTTCAGTTGCCCATTTCACGGTCAGCTATTTTATTCTGGCGTGTCTAATGTTTTTTGAGTTTTTTATGTATTTTAGATATTAATACTCTGTCCTAGGTATAGCTGGCAAATCTTTTTTCTCATTCTGTATGCTGTCTCTGCACTCTGTTGGCTATTTCCTTTGCTGTGCAGAAATTTTAATTTGATAAAATCCCATTTTGTTGATGCTTGATGTTATTCTTGTACAACTGGCCTTGTGTTTAAAAAGTACTTAACTTTGCCTATGACTTCAAGACTTTAATCTGCTCTATCTTTCAGAAGGTTGTTTCATTTTAATGTTAAGATCTTTGAACTCTTTTGATTTTAGTTTAATAAATGATGAGAGATATGGGTCTAGCTTCAATCTTCTGCATATGGGTAGCCACATTCCCAGAACCATTTGCTAAAGTGGTCACCTTTTTTCTAGCATGTTTTTGGATATTCTGTCAAATATCGGGTGGCTGAATATTTCTGTAGTTGTTTCTTTGCCTCCATTCAGTTCCAATGGTCCACATGTCTGTTTCTGTGCCGGTATCATGCTGTTTTTTTTTTTTTTATCACTGTAGCTTTGTAATATAATTTGAAGTCCAGGATTATGATGCCTCCTGCATTGCTCTTGTTACCCAGGATTGCTTTTGCTCTTCTGGGTCTCTTCTGGTTCCATATGAACTTTGGTATTTTTTCTGAAGATAATTTGATCATGAAAAGAGGAATATCTGTAGCATATTGTATTTTAGGTACATTCACTAAGCATGTTCTGCAAATAAACACAGAATTCACAAAAAGACAAATGTCTTCAAAATACTTATTATTTCTATAATATCCGATACTGGGGGGAAATAAGTTACCTAAAATTTTTTGAGTTTTTTTTTGAGGCAAAAAGGCAACCTTATATGAATTCTGTTCCTGTGACTAGATCATTAAGTGAATTGGTTGCTGAATGAGGAATTGTATGTAGTATGTATATTACAATATTCAGAACAAAGAAATGGTCAAAGGAAATTTCAACTCGATGACTTTGCTTTTATTTCCATAACTTTTACATGCAGTACTGTAATGTATAACAGATCATAAAACTATGGTATTGTTCTATAGAATACAATTAGCAAAAATTATAGTACTGTAAAACAAGGCATACTGTACCAAAAAAAGACATTGAAGCTCTATAGGTAAGATGTACAGAACTGTACAAAAAAGACCTTCAAGATAACATTTTAGTCACTGACTCTTTCAAAGTTCTTGTCAGTGTTATCATTGGAATTCTGATCAGGAGATGTAGAAGGCCTGGGTAAAAGAGATGATGAAACTGAATTGGAAGAACTAGTAGTAGGGGCCCTGGGTGTAGCTTTTAAGAAAAATTCCATTACTGTGTGCTGTTTTGTCATTTTCTGTTTTACTTCATAACCTTTATGATAGCATCATAAAAGTTCACTTTCATGAGCCATTCAACATTTGGATCCACAGCCTCTAGTTCTAACATAGCTGCATTGAGTTGTTTTTGTTTGTTTTGTTTTGTTTTGTTTTGTTTTGTTTTTTTGTACCAGGAATCAAACTCAGGGCATTGCACTTGCCAGGTAGGCGCTGTGCCACTGAGCTATATCCCTGGCCGCTGCACTGACTTTTGAGAACACATTGTAGATAGTATACTTACCAAGGAATCTGTTTAGTTTTCACACATAGAATCAAATACAGAAGTAAAAGAAGCCACCATTAAGCTATACTCCTGTCCTTGTCCCTGCATTGTAAGTCTCAATGCAGGTTGTAAGTCTGACCATGAGTCATAAGCCTGAACATTGGGCCAGCTGTTAGCTTTGAATAGTATTTTAAAAGGTTGGCTGTTAAACCAGGAATATCTGTTCAGCAGAAGTGGTAATGGTGGATATCTTAGTGTTATTCCTGATTTTAGCCAGAAAGCATTCAGCTTTTTCTCGGCTGTTGTTTTTTTTTTTTTTTTATCAAATTGAGATAAGGTCCTTCTGTACCTTCTAAACCATATTGTAAACCAGGAATATCTGTTAAATAGAAGCGGCAATAATGGACATCTTTGCACTGTTGCTGATTTTAGCCAGAAAGCTTTCTGCTTTTTCCTGTTTAATGTTTATTTTCTCCAAGGTTTTCTTCATGAATGGATGTTGGATTTTGTCAAAACATTTTTATGTATCTATTGAGATGATCATATATTTTTTGCCTTGTTTTTGTTTATTTGGTGTATTATATTTATTGATTTGTGTATGTTTATCCATCCTTGTATCCCTGGAAGGATCCTGCTTGCTCTGATGTATGATCTTTTTAAAGATTTGTTATGTTTTATCTGCCAGTATCTTGCTGAAGATTTTTGCATCTATGTTCATTAAAGAGATTGGCCTATAGTTTTTTTTTTTTTAATTGGGTCTTTATCTGATTTTGAAATCAGAGTAATGCTACCTTTAGCTTCCATGAATGAGTTTGGAGTTCTCCTTCCCTTTCAACTTCATTGAAGATTTGAGGTGTATTGGCATTATATTTTCCCTGAAGCTTTTGTAGAATTCACCTGTGAATCCATCACATTGTGAGCTTTCTTCATTGGTAAATTTTTTATTATTGCCTTAATTTCATGGTCCGTTACTGGGTTGTTCAGATTTTTATGTCTTTTTGGTTTAGTTTTGGTAATTCATGTGTCTAGGAATCTGTCCATTTCCTCAATATTGTCTATGTTGTTGGAGTAAAATTTTTCACTGTAGTTACTAAATGATCATCTGGATTTCAGTGATGTACACTGTGATTTCAGCTTTTTCATTTCTAATTGTGTTAATGTGGGATTTTTTTCTTTCCTTCTTTAGGAAAATCTGGCTAAGAATTTGTCTATTTTACTTATTCTTTCGAAGAAGCAGCCCTTGGATTTATTGATTCTTTGTTTCTGTTTTGTTTGAGTTTCACATTCATTAATTTGTGCTCTGATCTTTATGATTTCTTTTCTTGTACTATGTTTGGATTTGAACTAGTTTTTTCAGGTGCATCATAGGCTATTTAGCTGAACTTGCTCTGTTTTTCTAATGTGAGCATTCACAGCTAAAATTTACCTCTTATGAATGCTTTCATTGTGGCCAGTAGATCCTGGTGTATTGTACTGGCATTATCATTTCATTTTAGAAATTGTTTAATTTCTTTCTTGATTTCTTCTTTGAGTCCTTGCCATGTTCACCATTGTGTTATTTAATGTCCAGCTTTTTGTGAAATTTCCATGGTTTATTTTATTATTAATTTCTAGTTTCAATGAGCTATGAATGGATAGTATACATGGAATTATTTTGATTCTTTTCTATGTATTTAAGCAGGACTAGTATCTGGTCTCTTTTAGACAAAGGTCCACATGCTGCTGAATTGTAGTAGAGCAGATAGGCATTAGGTCTATTTGTTCAAAGTTGTGGTTCTGCTCTGATATTCCTTATTAATCGTTTGCTTACTTGACCTGTCTATTTGCAAAAGCAGAGAACTGAGGTCACCCATTATAAATTTGTTGATGCTTATTTGATCTTTTGTCTCCAGTACTGTTTGTTTTATGAAATTAGGTGCCTCCATATTTGGTGTATATATATTTACAAGTATTACCTCTTCCTGCGGAATTATTCCTTTAACTAACATGTAGTAACTTTCTTTGCCTCTTCTGATCATTTTTGGTATGAAATTTGCATTATCTAAGAATAAAATTGCTATGCACGCTTGCTTTCAGCATCATAGTTATTGGAATATTGTTTCACAACCTTTGATTTTTAGTTTATAAATTCCTTTTTGGATTAGATGATTTTCTTGAATGAAACAGACTCTTAGGTTTTATTTTTTGATCCAGTCTGCCATTCTTCATCTTTTACTTGGGTAGTTGTGGCCATTTGCATTAAGATTTATTACTGAAAAGCACTGACTTATTCCTGTCATTGTGTTCTCTTTCTGATGTTGACTTCTTTATTTTTTTTTTGTTTATTCACCTTGCTTAATGTATTTGTTCCATTTGACTTTTTGTCTTTTTTGTCTTCACTGTTTGTCTAGATTATTCTTGAGTATTTTCTGGAGTAGTGTTTTGGTGTTCATATATCTCTTAAAATGTTCTTTTCATAGAACACTCTAATTTTTGCATCAATTTTGAAAGAAAGTTTTGCTGCCTAGATTGGAAGTTGTTTTCTTTTAGGGTTTAAAACACTTCACCCCAAGCGTACTTGGCCTTTAAGGTTTGTGTTGAGAAGTCTAGCATAAATCTCATGAGTTTTTTTTTTTGTTTGTTTGTTTGGTTTTTTTTGGTACCAGGTTCAGGATCGTACTCACAACCTCCTGCCTGCCAGGCTGGTGCTTAAGTCACTGATCTAAATCCCCAGTCCTCATGAGTTTATTTTTATCAGTGATTTATTTTTCTCTGACAACTTTTTAAATCATGTATTTTTGTTTGTCATCTGAGATTTGACTATAATGTGTTGTAGGGAGCTTCTTTTCATCATAGTTACTTGCTGTTCTGTAAGCCTCACTTGCCTGTATGTTGAGGACTTCCCTAATATGTGAAAAGTTTTCTGCTATGATTTCTGCAAATATATATTTATTCCATATGTGCTGTCTTCTAATTTCTCTCTAACTGCAAGTAACCTTTGGTTAGCCTTCTCAGCATTACGTTGTAGCTGTTAGTTGAATTCTTCTTGCTCTGTTATCATTTTAAAGCTTCTCTGAATCATTTATTATACATTTTCATTTTGTCCTTGATTTCTGAAACCCTGCCTTCACAATACTTATTTCTTTTTTCCCTTTTTTCTTTTTGAGAATACTTATTTCTGCTGTTTATGAATTCTATAAAATTCTTAATCTCTAAGATTTCTGTTTGGCACCTTTTTGTGGAGTGCATCTTTGGTAAATTTCTAGTAGACACTTTTAAAGCAAGTAAAAATAAACATGAAATTAGTTTTAATAATGTATTTTATTTAACATAATGTATCCAAAACAGCATCATCTAATATGTAATTCATTTCAAAAGTTATCAGTGATCATTTTCATTCTTTTATCATTAAAACCAATATGTATTTTTATACTTACAACAAATCTCAGTTCAGAGGAGTCACTTTTCAAGTGCTCAAGAGTAACATGTGACCCATTGCTACCATGTTGGGCAGTGCAAATGTGAATATTGAACTAGTTTATCTAAAAAATTCTTTTTACTTTCAATAGTCTATTAATTTAAGCCTCACAGAAAAATGACTATTACTATGTCATAACTTCAGAAGGGTTCAAATTAATTTACATTATATCAAGAAGACAGGAAATATGGTTTTATATGTCTCAGAGTTCACAAAAATAGCTGTCTCTCATGCTCTCTGATTTCTGTTCTAAATGGTATTCAGGGCATTGTAACCACACTACTTTTAAATTTTTTGGCTGTTCCTAATCTCACCTCCCAAAGCTAAATACAGATCTTCCTGCACCCTCTATCAATAAATCCATTCAAGTAAGAAAAATGCCTTCTAGGACAGCCTTAAAGAGGGAAACATGAGCTCGGAAGTAAAAGGATGTGGGATCAGCTAACTGTGCCACTTGCTGACTCTATTATCTTAAGAAAATAACTAGCCCATTCTGGGCATCAGCTTCTTTATCTGTCAAACACTCCTTACTAATAGTTCTCCACAAAGTTGAACAATATGAGACACCATATTGAAAAGTGACTTGTAGTTATAGAATATTATACATGCGTGAGGTTATCCTCCCTGGAATTCCAACCTGAGGTTGTGGTTAGTGGGTATGGAGGCGTTTTAAGGAGAGGAGTTATATGAAATACTAAAGCCACTCCTTCTAGTGGAGTAAGGGAAATTGAAGCTGCATGGGGTTGAGGGCAAACAGAAATGGGTAGCAACCATGGCATAGTTGGAGAGTGAGTGTGAAAACCCTGGTACTTTCTATGAGGTCACAACATAAGAGCAGCCTAGCTGCAGGATATGCCTCAGCTCCTCTTGAGCATCTAGTGAAAGTATAAGTGAGTACCTTTCTAGAAGCCCTGGGAAGCTAGTGCCACATTGAGACATGTGGAAGCCAGCCCTATGCAGGCACTGATCCGCTTCACTGTAGGAAAGTGCTCATATCTATGTGAGGTCTTGCCTAACTTCCTGACACTAAGAGAATGCTGGGCTGGTGGTATAGCCCTTGCTTTCTCCAAGTCATTGGCATTCTCCAGTCTCTGTGATGTCAGCTGCAATTCTTGAGAGCCGTGTCCTAGATCCAGTGCATTTGCAAGTTGGAAGGACCCTTTTAGATCATGCATTGGTGATTGGTACCTGTGGAATACTGGTCTACCAAGTGTTAACAACATGAAAATGTTTGTTTCATAGCCATACACTTCGGAGAAATATTGCGTCAACATTATTTAACATGTGCTGCTCTGGTTAGAATGTGTCTCCAAAAGTTCATGTGTTGGAAATTTGATCCCCAGTGCAACAGGGTTGGGAGGTGGGTCTTAATGGGAGAAGTTTGGGTCATAGTATCACTGCCCTCATGAATGGATTATGCTGTTATCATGTGAATGGGTTCCTTGTGAAAGGATGAGTGTCCTTTCTCTTCCTCCTTCCCTTTCTCCCTCCCTCTCTCTCTCCTGCCTTTTCTCTCCCTCTCACCCTCCCCCTCTCACAATTCTGCCTTCTGCCACGGTCTGACTCAGCAAGAAGGCCCTTGCCAAATGCAAGTCCCTCGGGTCTCAGGACTTCATTTCAGAGCAAGAGTTATACCATCAGCTTCCTTAATTCTGAGACTTTTGGACTTGGACTATGCCATGGTGCTCGCATCACTGGCACATATTTTCATTCTATTGAAACCTGGTAGATTAGTACCCCATGGGCAACAATCACCCCTGTATGATCTACGAAGGTCCTTCCAACTTGCAAGTGCACCTGATCTAGCCTATCATGAGACCTTCAAGTCTCCAGAATCGTGAACTAGTAAAATCTTTCATTATGAATTACCCAGTCCCTGGTATTCTGTTACAGCCTACAAAACAGAGTAGGACATATGCCAAAGTATATTGTGATGTTCTAAGAAGGATATAAAGAATGGAGTGATTTTCAAACTAATTCTACCAAGAAACTATTTCATTGAGTTTTTTTCTTCCCTCTAGCCCCATCACTTAAAATCTGCGTAGAATATATATTTCCAGTAAGTTAATTATACAACTATAAGTATAGGGCCCAGAGAAAGGAAGGAAGTGGCCAAATCATTTACCTGTTCAGTGGCAGAGCTGGGACTAGAACTTGACCTCCCTGATCCTGGAACTGATGCTTTATCATATATACTGTGCAGACTCCTCAGCTCACTTCATTCCTAAAACATTGGAATGTGAAGTAAATGACAGGGAATATTCTTGATCAGAGAGCAGAAAAATGTCATGGGAAACTTTCCTAGGTGTGCTCTTTCCTAAACAAGGTTGTGGCTATCCAAGCTATCACTGGCTCATTACTGAAGCTCTGGTATACTCATTAGATTTGGAATTATTGATGTGCTATGAACATGATGCTCGTCAATCAGCACAGCCAAAACAAACCACTTTTGGATAAAGTTTTCCCTCAAAAAATTTTTTTAAATTTTTGATTAAAGTAATAGGTATTTTTTTAGAAGTACGAACAACTATAGCTGATGCTGAGGACATGAAGGTGGCAGTTTTGAATATTTTCATTAGTGGTCCACGGACCAGCAATGTTAGCACTACCTGGAGCTTAGGAGATATTCAAAATCTTGAGCCTCCTCCCAGCTAGTGGGTCAGGAATTTTGGGGTAGGATCCAGCAGCCTGCTCCTTACCAAGGCTCCTAGGTGATTATGAATATATACTTACATTGCAAAACCACTGCACTGGCGAAAGCAGGTTCTCAGACAAAGGATGAGAAAGAAATGCAGTTTGATTTTAGGCATGAAACCCAGGTAGAAGCCATACCCTGTAACAGCATGATGACCTTTTATCAACTTGAGGCATTGGAAAAAGAGGAGGATTAGGTAATAGGCCTGAAAAACACATAGAGCCTATTAAAAGTAGGAAATGACCCAAACAGAAAAACTGAACAAATATGAGTGGGTAGATATAAAAATGGTGAACCTGATGAGCCAGTTAGAGGATGCCTTAAGACTAGAAGAGTATATGTTCTAACTTTTTCATTTTTCTTTTATCCCTTAATGACCTGTTCATACACCTGGTGCCTGAAATTCCTAGAATGCAGGGATCTATAGAGAGCGTGGCGGTTCTCTGGTGGGAAGACAGGAAGTCCAGAGACTGCCTCACTTCCGATCTGCCATCATCCATTGCTATTAGCTTAAGAAAGTCACCTTGTCTCTCCAGACCCGATTCCTATTTTAAATACTACATCCAGGCATACTGGCATATGCGTGTAATCCCAGCACTGTGGGAAGATGAGGCAGGAGGATTCAAGAGGAAGCTCGGCATGGGCAACTTGATGACTTAGCAAGACCCTGTCTCAAAAAATGAAAGCATGGCAATGTTCTTCAGTGCAAAAACCCTGGGTTCTATCCTCAGTAATAAAAACAAGCAAACGAACAAACAAAGACCCTGTAATTACCTCTGGCTTCTCTTTCCACTTTGAAAGCTAATGCCAGAGCTAGAAAAATAGATTCTAAACCATTTAGGCCAATCTCTCCATTTATCAAGTTTGAGATCTGAACCCAGACAGGTGAGATCTGATTGGATTCTGTTGTAGTCAGGGGTTACAGAGAGAACAACTGCATACAGGACACAGAGTTTGTAATACTGTTTTATAATAGGCACCCAGAGTTATACACAAAGAAGTGCAGGAAAATCTGTCCACAACACTAAGACCCAGGATATTTAACCAAGGGCCTGGATCCCACAGCAATGTCTTGGGAGAGTTGAGCTAGAGACCCAAATGCATGACAATGCCTCCCACAAATCCAACTGGAAATTTAAGAGCCCACAATGAGGACTCACGCCAGTATATTTTACGGTTCTGTGCCGGGAAGGCCAAAGGTCAGCGTTGGAACTAAAATGTCTATGCCAGCGGGCTGAAGGAACTGTGCAGTGGGTTGAGGGTTCTACATGGGAGCCGAGAAGTCATGCTCAAAAGAAGAAGCGGGGCTACCCTGAAAAGCACCACAGCCATCCTCAGCGGCAACGAGGTCCTGCACTCCTCCGACGATGGAGAATATTCGAGCACAGGTCAGGAAGCCCAGCGTGACAAGCTTCTCCAGCACACAGCCTCCCCTCAGGAGTGAGGAAGCGATGCACAATGTGAGGAGCAGAGCTCCCGCAACGTGAACCACAGCCACTTTCACTGATGAGGTCCCGAGGTCCTCCGATGATAATGGCCGAATCCATATTGGGGAAGCCAGCATGACACGCACCTCCAGGAGAACCAGCGGCTTGAAACAGCAACTCTTGAAAGAACCCACAATGCCTCACTCTTCTTCTCCACATCTCTATTTATGCTGGCAACTTTATTCGGGTGGAGCATATCTCTTTATTCAGGTTGACCAGCAGTTTGTATTCCATAACAGGTTCTGAACTCTATGACTGACCGGCCATTTAGTGCCTGTGCTGCAATAAAAGCCAGATCCTCCATCTCCCAGAACAGGGTTTTCCCTCTGTCCAGGTTCCACTTCCCTGCGTTCACCACCTTTCCTGCTGGCAAAGATGAGTACATATGATATCTGTGCAGTATGTGTGTGGCGGGGGTGGGGTGGGGTATGCTTGATCAGTGAGAATCAAGTGGGAGTGGCAAGGGTATGCACTGTTGGCCTTGGTATTAATTCCCTTGACCCTGAGTGCAAATCACTGTTGCTTGCACGCCTGACCTGGGGAACAGCTCAGGAGCAAGGCATTAGCTTCCAAGGCCTCTGTTTATACCTGACATCTGTTTTGCCCACCATGCATTAATTAAACAGAATACAAGGATAAGCAATTGAGAGAGCCCCATACTTCTCTTCCAAACACCGTGCAGCCTAGAGATGCCTTCCTTTATAAAGAAAAAACAAGCACAGATAACTGAGGCCCTGCCGTCCACCTCTGCAGCACCATCCTCCTGGGGAATTAGTGCAGAATATTAAATGTAGATTGCTAACATTTATTGAAGCATTACTTTGTATCAGGTATTGTTCTAATTATCCTCTGGATGCTGGCTTATCAGGTGTTAGTATATATGGCATGAAAAATGGTTCTAGATCACATAAATTGAAGAAACATGGGGTTACACAACATTAAAATCATTGCTTTACTATAGGACTTGTCAGGGCCTGACAAGGTGCATGCTGACTCTCTAAGAAGGGCACATGGTACACAATTATTCTTAAACTTATTTTCCACTGAACTGTTTTTGTTGCTTTGTGTTATTTTTCTTTACTTCCCACCAACTTAGCCATACCTATTGAAATCTACATGAAACATTCCTTTTCTTCCTTTCTTTCTTTCTTTTTCTCTCTCTTTTTTTTCGGCACCGGGGATTGAACTCACAACCTTGCACCTGCCAGGGCAGGTGCTTAAGCCACTGAGCCAAACTCCCAGCCCTGGTTTTTTGAGGCAGGGTCACACTATGTAGCTCAGACCAGCCTTGCACTCGCGTTGTAGCCCAGGCTGGCCTCGAACTCACAACGCTCCTCCTACCTCAGCCTCCCGAGTGCTGGGATTAAAGGCATGCGCCACCACGCCCGGCTTCTTTTTCTTTCTCTTTCTTTCTTGTATTCTTCAGTTCTGGGGATTGAACTCAGTGCGTATGCATTGAGCTACATCCCCATCCTATTTATTTATTACTTTATTTATTTATTTATGTATTTATTTATTGGAGACAAAATCTTGCCAAGTCACTAAGATTCCAAGGTCAAGCTCAAACTTGTGATCCTTCTGCTTCAGCCTCCCAGAGTGCTAAGATTACTGGCATATGCTGCCATGTCTGGCTGGAACATTCTTATTTAATCATGGAGCAACACTTTGAGGTAGGAAGAATTATTGCCTTTATTTTACAGAGGAGGAAATAGAGACTGAGAAACATCAAATGACCTGCCCAAGGTCACATAGTGAGTATAAAGCAGAGACATGATTCTCACCTAGCACACTGGCCCCAGACTGGCTCCTGACCATGCTGCCTGCCTGCTGCTGTAATAATAGTAATAGTTTAAAAGTTTACTGCACTTAATACGTGGCAAGTGTCATGCCGAGTATTCTCCATGCGTTATCTTATTCACCCGGCCAACAACACGGGGAGAGTTGAGCTCCTTATCACTCTGCCAGGGAAAGGCTGACCAGCTGTGTCCTAGTCAACTTGAGCAGCTACATCAGAGTACTGTGTACTGTGTGGTGGCTGATAAATACCAGTTTATTTCTCACAGTTCTGGTGGCTGGAAGTTCCAGGCCAGAGTGCCTGTAATCTCAGGACTCTGGGAGGCTGAGGCAGGACAATTGCAAGTTTGGCTCAACCTGGGGATGCAGCTCAGCAGGAAGGCCCTGCGTTCAATCTGCAGTGCTAAAAGGAAGTCTGTTTGATCTCCTTTAAGGATGTCACAGCATTACCTTGTACCTGAAAACCTTGTCTGCTGTAAGCAACTGCTTTGACCTCACTGCACCAAAAACAGTCCAGTTCCTGCTCACAGACAGCACAGGTTTAGGGTGACAGAGACAGCATTTTTGGTGACCAGCATTGCCCAGGGGTTAGTGGGGGCCCCCAGCAGGGCGACACAGTGGAGGACGGGGAGTCTGGGTAGAAACACTGCAGCTATGACCTAGAAGAAGCAAACACATCAGAAAATGTTGACCATGCTGAGGACACAGCAGACACAGAATGGAGGGCAGTACAGTCTGTGCAAAGGCCCTGGGGCTGGTGAGAGCCAGGGACACAGAGGCTCCCTAATTCACCACAACTTCTCCCCACCTCTGGCCTCCCAAGTGTCCCTGACTTGCAGACAGCGGCCACACTGCATGTTGGTGCCAGCACCTTCCCAGCCAGACACAGATCTGGGCAGTGGATCAAGGTGTGGAGACACAGCCAGAATTCAGAATTTGTGCTGGTGAGAAAAGGGGGCTGGGTACCCAGCTGCCACCACTTACCACCGACCCACTACCTCCTCCACGGTCGGCCAACCACCTCCACTCCCCTTTAGACGTATTTTTAAAATTTATTTTTGCTTTTCAGTTCTTATATTTCCATTCATTTTTAAGTTGTTTTGACAGTAAAATGTATAATGCTTACCAGTAAGTATAAGCTTAAAAGAAAGAAAGAAAGACCAAAACCAAACCAAAACAAAACAAAAAAACAAAGGATGTCCCAGGGCCATGTTCCTTTCTCCATCTCTAGTCCAAGTTGCCACCCGAGTTGCCTCCTTTACTTTCGGGTCTTCCCTCTTCTGCTGCTTCCCTCAAATCCAGTCTGGGCAACTGTAGCCAATGATCTCCCATCTGTGGCTATCGGACTGTGTCATTCCTCTGCCTAAAACCGTCCGATTTTATCTACAGGCATATCTCACACATACCGCAGGATAGGCTTCAGAACTTGAAATAACCATGACTTTTGGCTTCCCAATGCACATAAAAATTATGCTTGCATATATACTAGTCTATCAAGTATCCAATAAACCATGTCTGAAAAAAAGTACATACCTGCATTTAAAGTCCTTTTCTGATAAAAATAAATAAATGGATAGATAAATAGATAAACAAATAAATAAATAGATCAATAAATCAATACCAGCTACTGATTATCTAACCCTTCAGCGAGTCACCATCTTTTTTGCTGGTGGAGAGTTGTGCCTTGATTCTGCTGATCGATCAGGGTGGCAGTTGCTAGAAGGTTGGGTGGCTGCGGCAATTTCTCTTAATAAGACAACAGTAAAGCTTGTCACATTGATTGACACTTGCTTTTGTGAAAGATTTCTCTGTAGTATGCGATACTGTTTGACAGTTTTACTCACAGTACACTTTCTTTCAATTTGAAGCCAACCCTCTCAAACCCTGCTGCTGCTTTAGCAACTGAGTTTGTGTAATACTGTAAATAGCTTGTCATTTCCACAATGATCACAGCATCTCCAATGGGAGTAGATCCCATCTCAAGAACCACTCCCTTTGTTCATAAGAGGCAACTCCTAGTCCATTCATGTTTTATCATGAAATTGCAGCAATTCAGTCACATCTTCTGGCTCCACTTCTAATTACAGTTCTCTTGCTATTTCCACCACAGCTGCAGTTACTTCTTCCAACTCCTGGACCCTTCAAAGTCCTCCAGGAGGATTGGAATGAACTTTCTCCAAGCTCCTGTTAATGTTGTTTTGACCTCCTCCCACGAATCACAAATGTCCCTAATGGCATCTAACCAGAAAGGTCTCAATTTGCTCTGCCCACATCCTTTAGAGGAGTCACTATATATAGCCTTACAAAATGCATTTCCTAAGTAGTGAGACTCAAAAATCAAAATACCTCTTTGATCCTAGGCTGCAGAATGGATGCTATGCTATGCTGCATGCATGAAAAGAACATGAATCTCATTGTACATCTCCAGAAGAGCTCTTAGGTTACCAGGTATATTGTCACTGAGTAGTAATATTGTGAAATGAACGTATTTTTTGTAAGCAGTAGTTTGCAACACTAGACTTAAAATATTCAGTAACCCATGTTGTAAACTGATGTGCCATTGCGCATTTAAAGAGCACAGGGAGAGCAGCTGTACTATAATTCTTTAGGGCCCCAGGATTTTCAGAATGGTAAATAAGTTGCCAGTTGCTTTAGCTGCTAACCAGAGAGTCAGCCTATCCTTGGGAACTTCGAAGCTGGCCGCAGACTTTTCTCTGGCTATGAAAGTCTTAGGTGGCCTCTACTCCCCATGGAAGGTTGTTTCATCTACACTGAAAATCCATTGTGGAGTGTAGCTACTTTCTCCAGGATCTTAGCTCAGTCACCTGGATAACACAGCAGCTTGTCAGCCCCAGCTGCTTGCTCCTTTATGCTGTGGAGACGACATCTTTCCTCAGATCTCATGATGACTTTAAGCCTTTCTTTGCAGCCTCCTCAACTCTCTCAGTCTTCACATAATTGAAAGGAGTTAGGGCACTGGTCTGGATTTGGTTTTCACTTAGGAATGTTGTGGTTGGTTTGATCTTCTATCCAGATCACTAAAATTTTCTCCAGATCAGTGATAAGGTTTGCTTTCTTATCACTGTGTGTCCACTAGAATCCAGTATACTTTTAATTTCCCTCAGCAGTGTTTCCTTTATATTCACACTTTGTCCAAATGGCAGAAGAAATCCAGCTTTCAGTCTTAGCTTTTGAGCCACCTTTCTCACTAAGCTTCATTATTTCTAACTTTCAGTCTAAAGTCAGAGATGCACAACTCTTCCCTTACCTGACCACTTGAGGGCTGTTGTCGGGCTACTAATAGGCCTCCTTTTAATATTTCTTTTTTATTTTAAACAAAAGGAAAATAAGATATCGAAACATAACAATTTCACACCAACCAACAAAACAGCAACAATCATCAGCGTATTGGATATTCCCGAAAATTATTTAAGATAAAAATATAGACATGAAGCATTATCTAACAAATTATTAACACAATTGTTTTCAAATGAACATTTCGCATTAAAAATAAAATCTGAAGGTGACCCTGAAAAAATTACATTTCACTCAAGATTCTTTTTCTCTGACGGTCACAACTAATTTTTTATATACATAGATTTTGTTTCAGATGACATGATACTCTACCTAGAAGATCCCAAAAACTCCACCAAGAGACCCCCAAATTCAATAAGCAGACCTAACAACGCAGCTGGCCACAAAATCAACACTCAAAAATCAACAGCATTCCTGTATACGAACAGCAATCTCACTGAGAGAGAAACCAGGGAAACAACACCCCCTACAATAGCAATTTCCCTCTTAAGACTGTTTTCATTGTGTCCCACAAGTTCTGGTATGTTGTATTGTCATTGTCGTTCAACTGTAGAAACTATCTATTTTCTTCTTTAATTTCATCTGTGACCGATTGATTGTTCAGAAGTGTGCTATTTAATTTCCATGTGTTAATGAAGTTCTTGTGGTTTCCTTTGACATGGATTTCCAATTTCATGACACTGTGGTCTGATAGTATGCATGGGATAATTTCAATTCCTTTACATTTACTCAAGCATGTTCTATGAACCAGTACATGGTCTATTTTGGAGAGTGTCCCACATGGAGCTGAAAAGAATGTGTATTCTGCTGTTGTAGGGTGGAAGATTCTATAAACATCTACTAAGTCCATTTACTCAAAGGTTTGACTTAATTCTAATATTTCATTGTTGATTTTTTGTCTAGTTGACCTGTCTTTTTTGTGACAGTGGGGTGTTGAGGTCTCCCAATACAATTGTATTAAGGTTTATTTTATTTTTCATGTCCATTAATAATAGTTTTATATAACTGGGTGCACTAGTATTTGTTGCATATATATTTATGATTGTTATCTCTTCCTATTAGATTGTTCCCTTTACCAATACATAGTGACCTTCTTTGTCTCTCTTAATCAGTCTTGGTTTAAAATTAACTTTATCTGCAAATAGAATAGCTACCCCTGCTTTTTTCTGGACTCCTATTGCATGGAATATTGTTTTCCATCCTTTAACTTTCAGTCTATGGGTATCTTTTTGAATCAAATATGTTTCTTGTATACAGCATATTGTTGGATCTTCTTGATCCATTCTGCCAGTCTATGTCTTTTGACTGGTGAATTAAGACCATTAACAATGATGGTTAAAACTGATATGTGCTGACTTATCCTTATCATGTTATTTTCTATTTTCCTAGTGGGTTCCTTCTTTTGGGACTCGTGAAGCTGTAGTACTTATCATCCCTTTCTAAATGTCCTTCAAAACATTTTGGAGTGCTGGTTTAGTGGTCGTGAATTTCCTCAACTATTCCTTATCATGGAAGTATTTTGTTTCTCCCTTTATTTTGAAAGATAGTTTTGTGGGATACACCAATCTGGGTTGAAAGTTGTTTTCTTTTAGAACTTGGAGTACTTCACTCCAAGCTCTCCTTGACTTGAAAGTTTGTGCTGAGAAGTCCACTGTAATTCTGATGGGCTTTCCTTTATAGGTGATTTGTTTCTTTTCCCTAACAGCTTTTAAAATTTTATTCTTGTGTTGAATTTCTAGAATCTTGATGATATGCCTAGAAGTAGATTTTTTTATTCTTGTGTTGAATTTCTAGAATCTTTTATTCTTGTGTTGAATTTCTAGAATACTGATGATATGCCTAGAAGTAGATTTTTTTTTATCATTGCTAATTGGAGTTCTATATGCCTCACTTATTTGTATGTCAAATTCTTTTTCTCTACCAGGAAAGTTTTCTGACATGACATCTGTAAGGATGTTTTTAATGTCATTTGTAGTATCTCCTGCTTGTTCACCGACTCCAATTAATCTTAAGTTATTTTCTTTGTCTCATCAAGCAACTGCTGGATTGATTTCTCATATTCCCTTGCTAGTTTTGAAGAATCTTTCTTTTCCTGATCACTAACTACGAGTCTGCCTTCAATATCTGAGATCCTGTCCTCACATTGGCTGAATCTGCTTTCAATACTTTCAATGGAGTTTCTATTCTCCTGGATATCTGCTTGAATCTGCTTTATGGAATCCATTTGCTTCCTATGTTGTCCTTGCATAATTTGCTTAAGCTTGTTTAACTTTTTGTCTGTATCTGCTCTAACATCACTAAGCATGGTGTGTATTTTGGTAATCTCTGTGGTTGAGAGATTATTTCTGATTTCATTTTTTCCAAAGCCTCATTCGATTGCTTTGTTACCACTTCTAAGAAACCTTGTGGGGGGCTTTTCGATTTTCCAGCCTCATTGCCCCCTAGGTTTGCTTTTGGTGAGCTGGGTGTCTGGGGTTGTGATCTGTTTAAGTGTCTTCTCATTTCTTTTCTTTTTTAGTTTAATTCCTAAAGTGATACCTGTTAGTTGCCTGCAGTGGGTCACTTTAATGGTGGTATTAAGGACTTCCAGGTGATGAGCACTTCCCGGAGATATCTTCCAGTTGTAACTGGTTCCTGGGCTCCTAGTCTATTGGAAAATCCCACCTCCTCAGTTTGTCAGAAATGAAAAACCACTGCTCATCTAGCCCAGTCCATAGTTCCTTGGCACCACGCCCCAGCTCTCTCTGCGACCCCCAGTCAATCCCAGTCCTGGACCATCAAGGCCAACAGTTATCCAGTTAAATCAAGTTAATTCTGGCTGCAGTGGCACCCACAGCACCAAACACAGCCAACAAAACAGTAAACTGATCCAACCCCTGATTTACAACCCCCAACTATATAAACTGAATTTATAACCACACAACAGAATGCAAAACAATCATATATAATACTTAAATTCACAGAATATCAATTCTGTCCCCAAGGGTCCAGACCCAAAATGAATTTAAGAAAAAGCAGAAAAGTGGGAAAAGAGAAAGAGACTGTAAGTAGGTTGGAGAACAAAGATGGGTCCCACCAACTTAGGGAAACCGCTGCTGAAGACTGAGGGAAAAGAAAGCCAAAAGAGACAAAAAAGAGAACAGAGCAAGACCACACTCAAAAGGAGGGCAGAAACCACACTCACACTAAAAAATAATAATAATAATAATAATAAACTAAACAAGCAATAAAAAAGAGGGGAAAAAAGCCCATTTCCAGAGTTCTCTCTAGATTCACTGGTAAACAGCCTGTGAAGACAGCAACCCAAATTGTGGCACTGTATCCCCCCAAGCCAGCAATTGTTCGTGGACAGAGTAGTAGACAACTTGCCCAGAGAACAGCCTCCTCAGGCTCGCAGCCATCCAAGCAGTCTCCGTGGGTCTGCACCCAGTTAGGAACCGCTAGGAGAAGCTGGCAACAGTTTCAGCCCCAGGCATATCTGGCCCGACCCAAGAATGGCTCCTGGCAAATCGTTCTCTCCCGCAGGAGGACCAAGCCCTCCACACTCACTGCTAGCCAGCACAGTCCTCCGTGCCCGCCACTCTCCTCCACTGAAGAATGGTTCTGCAGAGGCCCTGGGATTACCAACCGCCACCAACACAGCGACCATGCACCGCTGGGGTCCGAGAGCTCCCCTTATGCAGTGAGTCCAGCTCCAGGCAAAGGCTGCGCCAACTACCCACTTCTTCTTAGTTGATTTTTTTTTTCACTCTCTCTGTGGGGTTTGATTCAAACTTCAGGTTCTTCCTGGGTCCAAGGAACCCATCTCCCTCCTTTTTGTCTTCCTCAAGATGGCGTTTTCCCACATCTAGATGGTGTCTCTTAGAGAAGCTGTTTTCCCTGCATCCTACTACTCCACCACCTTCCCAGAAGTCCACCACCTCTGGTTCTCCATCACAATCGGAGGTCACCTTTAAATATTGTTTTGTCTCTAAGGAGAGGAAGCGAAATGGGGGAGATGGTCTCTGGAGCAGCCAGAACACACGTTTCTCAGCTGTGTTCACCATCTTGTATGGGTATAGTCTGTGGCACCTCAAAATAATTACAGTGGTGACATCTAAGATTGGTGATCACAGATCACTACGACAGATCGAATAATCAAAAAAAAAGACTGTGACACAGACAAGGTGAGTACATGCTGTTGGGGGATTGGTGCTGGTAGACTTGTTTCATGCAGGGTGGCCACACGCCTTCTTTGTGTAGGAAACATGATAGCTGCACAATAGAATGGAGTCTAGCCAAAATGAAGTCTATCTGTATTTTCTAGTAGTGGTCCCTCAGTTCACAAACTTAATTCTTTGCACAATTCTGGTCACAAATCAAACTGCATGAGAATTGAATCAACTGTATTTCATGTAGAATAGAAGTCAGGTCTTTTCCATGGTCTAGAAATTCCTATGTGATCTTCTAACTTTTCGTTTCACCTCATCTTGGGTCACTGCCTCTCCTCATTTGTCACACTCCCACCGTGTTGGTGTTTCTCTGTTCCTCAAACATGCAAAGCTCTTTTAAGCCTCAGGGCCTTTGCACACACTGTTTCTTTGGTCTGGAATGCTTTTAACCCCATGTTTACTTCCTGTGGATATCAAGACACCCTGTGACTTCCTTAGAGAGCCCTAAAGTAGGTGCCACTGTCATTCTCTGTCTCAGTCTGTTTTGTTTGTAGAGCTCATCACAACTTGCAGTGATGTGTTTACTTGCTTTTTTCTCTGTTTACTCAACTGAAGGTGGGAGTCAGGGGATGGTTTGTCTTCTCAACTAGAATGACAACTTTCTGGAGGCCACCACCTCTGCCAGTTGTACTACGAGTTAAAAATGCATAAAAATTAATTGGGGAAAATAAGTCATTTCCATCAGAATTATCACATTTATCAAATAATTCTCAGTGTTTCTCTAATTAACAAGTTCTTCTTCAACACTAAAAGTGTTTGATTTTAAAATGCTTGATTTATTCCTAACTTTTCTGGAACTCTTCTATTTCAACAATAAATAACTTTATGGGTATTTTCACCTTATTTTATTTGAAATAAATAAGCAAGGGTGGAGTGTGGTGGCACAGGCCTATAATCCCAGCACTCAGGAGGCCGAGGCAGGAGGATTCCTCTGAGTTTGAGGCCAGCCTGGATTACATAGAAAGGTCAGAGCCAATCTGAACTGCAAAGCAAGACCCTGTCTCAAAAAACAAAAGAAACAAACAAAAAATCCAAAAGAAACAAGTAAGTGTGAAAATTAGAGCACAGCTGGTTAATATGTGAAGTTTGAAAGGAACACTTTTTCCCCATCTTGATGATTTCAAAGGAGGCAGTGTGGCAAAACAGAAAGAGAACTCTGGTTTTCAGACAAAGAGAACAGATGATTATTGATGCTGGCTCTTCCACTCATGACCTGTGTGAACTTGAAAAAGTTACTTGACTTCTCTGGAGTTTCATTTTCTACACAAAAGCAATAATACATACCATATAATGATCATTATTTTAAAGGCAAAATGAGATGGGGATCATATAAAAATTCCTGGCACATGGTGGGAGGTCAACAAAAGTTCTGTATTCCCTTATGTGGCAACCATTAAGAAAAACACTGCTTCTTCATTATTCTGTTTTTAAATGGTTTTATAGTGTGGTCAGTCCTGTGTCCCCCAAAATCCTCATGTAATTGTGGCATGGACAGGGCGTAGTCTGGTGTTCGTGATTGGTTTGTTGTCTGGCTCTGGGATTGGCAATGTGAGTGCTGCACCCGCCCAGGGGTGGAGCCGACACACAAAGTAAGGCAGGAGGAACATGGTCTTCCTCTCCCTCTCTCTCTGGCCAGCGCACCTTGCTATTTGGCAGCCTTCATGAATGGCTGCCCCACCACGCCACACTGGCTTGGAACCAACTAAGTATGGACTGAAACTCCTGAGAAACTGTAAGAAATAAACCTTTCTTTCCCTAATTTTAAGCATCAGGTATTCTGTCTTGGCAATGAGTGAAACCAAGACAAATGGTATTTCCTAGACTACCTGCTTGTTGTTTGTCTTTGGGTAACTTACAGCTTTTTTCCTAAAATCAAATTTTTCCTTCAAAGATACACTACTGAAGATACTCTTCTTTTTGGCAGTGCTGGGAACTTAACCCAGGAATGCTCAACCACTGATGTGCACCCCTAGTCCTTTTAAAGTATGTATTTTTGTAGAGGATCTCACTATGTTGCCCAGCCTGGCCTCGATCATACGCTCCTCCTGCCTCAGCCTCCAGAGTCACAGGGGTTATAGGTGTGTGATCCAGTTTATTGAAGTTATTTTTGAGAATAAAGTGTAAATTCTAATGGTCATCCCCCAAAAGGGGTCTCCAAAGTACTTTCAACAGTGGCAGCATCACTGAGGTTAACTGACGAGCCCTAGGTGAGCTGTCAAGTTTCACATGCATTTGTTTAAACAGCAGCAGCAACCCCCACCCCACCCTGGCTCATTATTTGTACGCATATCTTTAAAGACAAGACCACCATTGCAGAATGAATTACCCCTACCTCACGCACCAAAGAAACTTCCTGCATATGAAGGTTCACGGCAAGTATCAGAAGAGCAAAGTTCATATACTGACTGGTTTCTGGTTGGTTCTTTATAGGGCTGGTTCTCACATTGGGACCATCTTGAAGTCACAAGTCACCTTGAGGTTAAAAGCCCAGAGCAGACTTTAGAGGAGTTCATGAATGAATTCATGCTGGAAAATGCTTCCCTGGGGCCGGAACTCCCACTGATTCCTTTCGCATTCCCAGTCCCTGATTCCCAGAGGCCTGCAGTCACAGATGACAAATGGCTGATCATCCAAGCGCAGTGACCTGCCATTCAAGGAACCATATCTCAGCCAGTGTGGAAGGCAGCTCGTTTTTCTCCCAAGAGATATATTCTCCCTTCATCGGTATGAATATCCTAAATGGCTTCGTTTGAGGCCCTTACCCCTGCTGAGGGAAGACAAGCTCCGCTAACTTGCCTGAAGGATGTTTCTGCCCTGTGGAAGGAAGATTTGGGACAGGCTCTAAAGATTTTATTGCTTGAAGTTAGGCTTAACCAAATTACTCACAAGTGCTGAATCCTCTTCAGGGTGTCAACCAGAGAGAAGACCTATTCAGATCAGGGCCTGCATTGAGGTTGCCAATAAAGACCAATTAGTCTTGATTGTGCCAGCTGCCTTTGGAAGGTGACTGTCCTCAGACCACCAACTCGTGCCACCAAAGTGCTCATCCCACCCAGGAGTCAGTCGTCGGTCTGCCTTCACATGACCTCTGGGTCAAGTCTCTCTCTGTCTCTGTCCCTATCCCCCACCCTCTGTCTACCTCTGTCTCTCCTTTAGGGTTGTTTATAGTGTGCTGCCTTCTTTCTCTGTCTGAAAAATTATCATGCTTATATGCTTATTGGGAGATAAAACAATCCACGTGACATCATTTTTGATTCATTTTGCCTCTTGGTAGCTGTAGGACAGTTCATGCCTATTTAGATTGCAGCTATTTATAAAACTCTGCATTTCTGTGACTGGAGATGTATTTATACAGTGAAACAATGTATTTCATTCACTAAAAGGTATTTATTGAGCACCCATGAAGTACAAGGCACTCTTAGGATTTGGCCATTAAAGTACAACCTCTACCTCTCCCAGTGCTCACTGCCAGCGAGGGGTCAAAGCCAAGTATGCCAGCGATCATGATAACAATGGCTTACTTTCCTTCAGCATTTACTATGTGCCAGCCCCATGCTAAGTGTTACACCTGCTTCCTTTAACCCCCTACAGGTCCACAGTCCTTTTATCCACGATTTTAAAATATAAAGTTTTAAAATCCTAAGTTGATTCATGTGATGTCTCTCCAAAACTAAATTGGCAGTGAAACTGACCTGCACTGAGACTATTTGCCACCTTATCCCTCTTTGTACGACTGGCCCTTTGTTTTGCTGCAGACATAAAAGATTTTCTTTCAAGACAGTAATCCAGACCCTCTGGGGAGGGAACATTTTGCACCTCACAAAATTTGTACCGTACCTTTTAAAATCTAAAACTTTGCTGGGTGTGGTGACACACACTGGTAATCATAGCATTCTGAGAAGCTGAGACAGGAAGATCACAAGTTTGGGTCCAGCCTGCATAACTCAACAATTTAGTGAGACTCTGTCTCAAAACAAAAAATAGAAAAGGGCTGAGGATGTAGTTCAATGTGAAGGCCCTGGGCCAATCCCCAGTACCACAATCAATCAGTCAATCAATGTAAGTATTTTTGAACTCCAAAACTTTGATGGTCTCAGGATTGGGGGATGAAGACACTTACTATTATTTGGTTCATTCTACAAGTATTGAAATTGAGGCTCAGAGAAGTGAACTAACTTTGTCACTATCACGGTCACATTCCCAGGACCTGAAAACCCCAAATTTGAACCTCAGTTTTGTCTGGCTCCAGAGTCTAGACTCTACCAGCTGTCATCAGAAACAAGGTCCAGCATTCACAAAAGGGGTTCAGCCTGCACATGGTGGAGACCTGAGGAGGAAAATGGGAAAGTGAAGTAACTAAGGCACCTTTGGTTAAACCGCACAGAGCCCAGACCAGAGAGGGGAGGATCTGCACAGGTAGATGAGGGACGGAGTAGGAGGAGGGCCAGAAGGACCAGAGTAAGGAGTTTGGAACAGGAACCAGTTACGTTCCCTGTGCAGATCCCAGAGCACGTACTAAACATCCCATCAGCCTGCCTGTGTTCCACTTTAGAGAAGGAAAAGACAGAACAACCTCATAGTTTTGGTCTGAGTTTATTTCATTCAGCCGATTAACAGGATATATTGAAAAGGCAAGCAAGAAAGTGAAGTAGTCAAGAAGAGCACAGGTCATAAATGTCTTTAGTAGAAGTAGCCATGCAGGGCTTTGTGACTTCTTTGTAAGCAGAGAGTTAAAATTTAACCAAGGCACTCATGCCTCACTGCAGCTGGCAGGGCCTCAGTGGGAACCCGGCCGGCACCCACGAAACTCACAGTCCCCCTCCTTCTGCCCTTAGACAACTATTTCCTTCTATTTGGAATACTAGCAAAGGTCTTGGGGAGATACATCCATTAGCAGGAATTTAAACCTAGAATCTAAATATATTCTCTTTTGTCATGAATAATCAAAGTTCTAAATTGATATTTTAGAAATCAGGTCCAGTTCTTGAGTAGTGAATTGAGTGTGTCTAATTACATTTTATAGTCATTTAACAGCTGTTAATAATGTAATTTTGTGTTATGCCCAATTTGCACTGAATTAGTTTAATGGCACACATTGTATTTATTTTCCTTTTGGTGAAACAGTAATCAAACACTAGGGGACCCAGAAAGAAACAATTTATTATTTTTATAAGCTTGAAGAAAAGGGACTTTTTTCAAAAGAATAAATCATATCATAGAACTAAAGGTAGTTGAACACACATGAATGCATTTGTTTTCTCTGGCATCTTATTTTGTAAAAAGAAATAATTTAATAAGCACAGTACATTTGTTTCCCATCCAAGTATGTATTGTTTGATGTGAATCAAGTGTTTGCAAATACACATTTGACTGACAAACTAATGAGATTCCTCCCCTTACAAAAATTATCCTTCTGGAATGGAAAGCCAGATTTCTAAGTTTCTGCAGTATGAATTAAAGAGACATGGCATTCATTTAAATCATTCCCCCCAGTGGAAACTTCCATGTCCAAAGTGAGGCCAGAGGAGAAAAGCAATATAAAGATGAGAGGGACTATATCTTTGAAAGAAGAAAAACACAAAGAACCTAGACAGATACTTCTCCCACAGGTTAGAAGAAACTTTAATGTAGGAAATTTCTTTGGATGAAGAGTCAATTTTGGGCCAAAAAGAAAGGGCAAGATAATTGGAATAGTGCATTACGAAAGGCCTACTCCATATTTTTCCATTCACTTTAAGCACTTGAAGGCACAAGCACTTGATATTGTGCCCATATGTAAGTGTTTTCTGCAGTCCACATAGATCAATGTCCTTTATATCTGAAGTGAGCTGTAAGAGTAGAGCAGAAAGGAATTCTCTGTCTGTGGATGCTGGCGGCCATCACTCCAGCCAGGACTCAACCAAGCACTTCTGCCTTTACCCACTTGGCTCCTAGGACCTACAAATAGATGGGCCTTCACTCCAGGAGTTAGTTATTTTGCAATTTGCTAAGAATAGGAGGCTACTTTCTTTCCTGTTATTTCTTGGTCATCTCCCCCGCCCTGCCTGCTTGGGGCCATGGTCCCCCAAGGGGGGAGGGGTGGTGGGTGGGGCCTTCCAGGTGCAGGCAATAAGGAGGGGAGGAGGACATTGCCTGTGGCGAATTCAAAAACCATAATAAAAGTGACTAAAAGTCAGTCTGCTTTTCATGCTTATCATGTGCTGGTCCTTCCAAACAATGTCAGTGATAAAATGTTCCTTCCCACAAGACTGCCTGTTCCCACTGCTGTCTTCCCCAATTGGGTCTTCCCCTGGGGAAGAGTTGGGGCTTCACAAAATGGGAGAGCTATGGGGCCTCGACCTCTCCAGTCTGTACCATTTTGTTGTAAAGGTGGGCATATTTTATTATTCTGCAGTAAAGTCACTTTTCTGTCAGCTTCTTGCTGGCTCTGATTAGCAGCTACCACCTCTGGGCCCCTTCAGCCTCCCAGAGCTCACCTCAGCACCATGTTGCTCTTGCCTCTGTGTGGGTGGCTTCTCTCCCGGCCGGTGTCTGCAACTCTTAATTAGCTTCCTAAGGGGTGTTCTGGCTCCATTAGTCGACAGAGTCTTCTGTTGAGGAATTTAGGACAAGTTGCCAAGCACTGGCTTGAGGGCATTTAAGTGACACCACCCGCTATCTTCTGCCAACAATCAGCTTGTCCACAGCCAAAGCTTCAGCGTAAATTCTCACCTTATCCACTGGAAATTGGTAGAAAGATGGATAGACTTGAGGCTCAATCCTGGGGTCCTAGAAACTAACTCCAAATGCTAAATTCTCTTCTCCCATGTGTTAGGGTTTTCTAGAAGAACAAAATCACTAAAAAATCTATGTATAATTACATGAAGGGATTTATTAAGTAGGTTTATGAGTCAGAGGCAGAAGACTCCACAATGGCCATTTGTCTGTGTGCTGGAGTCAGACGATCCAGTAGCTGCTCAGCCCTAGAAGATGGAAGCCACAGCACCACAGGGATCGAGAATGCAGCGACAGTCCAAGGTCAAAGACTTAGAAGCTCGCTGGAGAGTCCCAAGTATGAGTCTGTGCTGGAAAGCAGAAGCAGCTGGAGACCAGTGTCCAAAGGTGACAGTAAAGACTGGAGCTCCTGTAAAACAGGAGTACTTCCTTCTCCTTTCTTGTTTTATTTTATCCAGGCTGCAAGTCTATTGGGTGGTGCCACCCAGCTACAGGGTGAGTCTTCCTCCCTTTGCTTGCTGAACTATCAGTCATCAATAGACACACCCAGAACTGTTTTCTTAATCAGCTAGATGGGTCTTAATCCAGTTGACATATCATGATTAATGATTATAACCTGACCAATCCTTCAGGGCCATTAGAGTGGAATTCAAGATTAACTACTACTAACTATAACTATTGCATCAGAAATCCAAAGTATAAATAAAAAGCAAAATAAAATACAGATAATAGGAAATACGGAGCTAGATCTTTTGCAGAAGGGAAGGAGTCAGGAGATGGAGGAAGGTAGAGAGAGGAGAAAGGGGATGGAAAAAGAATTAATATGTTATATACATGTACCACCTCCCCACAAGGAATATAATCATTATGTACTATTAACCTGTACCAATAAAAATAAAAATATTTTTAAAAGATACTACCTACTTATCCCCCAAAGATTTGAAATTAGCACACGTTATCTAACTAAAAATTTAAAGACCAAAACCACAAGAGAAATTAAGAATTATATTATATTGAATAAAAATTAGTATTTCCAAATTTATGGAACTCAGGTAAAGAAGGGCTTAAAGAGAAACTGATACCTTTAAATGTTTATGTTAAAAAAGAACAAAGATCTAAAATGAATTATGTGCTTTCTAGCTTAAAAAGTTAAAAAGTGAATATAATCTGAAAGTATATAGAAGCAAATTAATAAAAATATGGCTGTAAATTAGTAAAGTAGAAAGCAGACAATATGGAAAACTAAGAAAACCACTCCTTTGGAGTGGAGAAAATAAAATCATCCTTATTGTTAAAAAATACAATGTGCATAGACCATTCGAAGAAATGTAAGACAAAAATCTATTAGAAATAAGTAAATTTAGAGAGGACATTGGATACAGGGTACATTAGTTTTCCAGTACCACCTAACAATATTATCACCAAATTAGCAGCTAAATATAACACATCTTTCAATATCTTTATTGCTTCACAGTTTCTGCAGGTCAGAACTCTGGGCACAGCATATCTGGGCATTCTGCTTAGGTTGTTAAGGGACCACATCAAGAATTGGCCAGGCCTGGGCTCTCCTTTGGAAGTCTCAACTGGTCAGAGACCTACCTCTCGTACTCTTGATTATTGGTAGCATTCAGTTTTTGACTAAAGGAATGAGAGCTTCGGTTCGGGTTTGAGTTTTTTGTTTGTTTTTGTTGTTGTTGTTGTTGTTGTTTTGCTGGACACTGATCATGCTCAGCTTAGGGTCCACACAGAGATTCCTGCTACAGGAGGGGAGACTGCTTGCTCCCCAGTGAGTGCTTGCTTTATCACAGGAGCAGTAGAAACACAGACTACAGCAAGGTGGATACTGCAGTCTCCTGTGACACAGTCATGCTCACGTCATCACATGCCTCCTATCACTGTTACCATATGCTATTGGCTATGAGAAAATAATACATCACACCCATATTCAGGAGGAGGAGATCACATGTGGGCATCAGGAGGTGAGGACTTTGAGGGCCACCTTAAGGATGTCTACCACACAATTATGAAATAAAATCACTTCTTTTTTTTTTGTATTTCTGCATACTAACTACAGGAAAATTTTTAAAATATAAAATGTCAGTCACAATAAAATCCAAAAATATAAATCCTTAAGAATCATTTTTGATGTGCAAGACCTGTACAGTTAAAAAATACAAAACATCATTGAGAGAAAATAAATGACTTAAATTGAAGCATATATTCTGGATTCATTAATTGGAAGATCTAACATTGCTATTATATTGGTTCCCCCAATTTGACTGATGAATTCAATATTATCTCACTTAAAAATCACAGTCAGTTTTGTAGGTATAGATAAGTTGATTTAAAATATACATGCAAGTCAGGCATGGTAGTACATGCCTGTCATCCCAGCACTCTGGGAAGCTGAGGCAGGAAATTTGAACATTCAAGCTCAGCATGGGAAACTTAGTGAGACCCTGTAAAAAAAAAACAACAAGGAAAAAGCAAATAATAGAAAGGGTTGGGGATGTAGCTCGGTGCGAAGGACCTGGGTTCCATCTCCAATACGGCAAAAAAAAAGTACGTGGAAATTCACAGGATCTAGAATAGTCAAAACAAAATTTTTTTGAGACAGGGTCTCATTATGTAGCTCAGGATGGCCTTAAACTCACTGTGGAGCCCAGGCTGACCTTGAACTTGTGGCAATCATCCTGCCTCAGCCTCCCAAGTGCTGAGATTACAGGCATGTGTCACCATGCCTGGCTGCTCAAACCAAATTTGAAAAAGAATAATATCATTTGAATTTCTGTGTAAATTTCATGACAGCTGAAACAAATTTGAACTAGAAGAAAACATGTGGAAGATATATACTATCTGATTTCAACAAATCGTAGTAGAAAAACTGGGTATCTGTAGGAAAAGTGCACTTTAATCTTTAGCTCATACCACCTGAAAAATTAATTTGAAATTGATTAAATATTTAATCTTAGATGCTAGCATCGTAAGCACCTTCTGGACAAGGTATCTTTATTACCTTGAAGCATATAAAATTTCTAAGGATGCAGAAAGGACTGGCCATAACAAAATTGATAAAATAGAATATATGAAATTAAAAGCATCTGCTTATCAAAAGACACAGCTAAGACAATGAATAAGCAACCCACAGACAAGGAGAAATATTTACCTAATATATAATATATAACCATGCACATATATATGTCAAAAATTCTTATAACCAGAATATATGAAGAGCTCCTTAAAATCACTAATAAATAATTTTACATCCCTCCACATGGCAAAGACTTGAACAGAAAATTTGTAAGAAATGACAGAGGAATGGAGCATAAACACATGAAAAGTTCTCAGTGCCTTAGCCATTAAGGAAATGCAAATTAACGTGCAATGAGATAACACTTCATACCCACTAGACTGACTGAAATGAAACAGGCTGACAATACTAAATGTAGGCACAGATGTAGAGCAACTGGAACTCTCTTACAATGCTGGGCGTGGGTTGGGGAGTGAAATGATTTAACCATTTTGGAATGCTGCTTGGCGTTTTCTTATAAAATTAAACATATTCCTCCCCTGTACCTCAGACACTATATAGATAGATCCAAGAGAAAACATATGCCCTTGAAAGACTTGCATATAAATTTTAGCAGGTATATGCAAACATACAAAAACTAAAACAAGGCTGGGGATATAGCTCAGTGGCACAGAGCCCAGTTGGCAAGTGCACAGTCCTGAGTTTGATTCCCGGTACAAAAAATTAATTAATTAATTTAAAAATTAAAATAAAAAATAAAATAGCCTACATGCCCATCAATAGGAAAATAGGCAAATTGTGGTATATTTATACAATGTGACACTAGGGAACAATAGAAAGTAATATATTACTGATATATGGAATTAAATCTCAAAAAACATATGATAAATGAAATAAAAGAAAGTACAAGAGGTATAGTTCCATTTATATGACCCACGAAAAAGGTAAGCACTCTTGGAGGCTGAGGCAGGCAGATGGCAAGTTCCAGCCTAGCCCAAGCAACTTAGTGAGAACCTTTCAAAATATTTCTTTTCTAAAAAAGGATCGGGGGATGTAGTTCATTGTGAAGACCCTGGGTTCAAACCCCAGTACCACAAAATGAAAAAAAAGGGGGGGGGGCAAAACTATTCTATTCTATGGTGAGAGAAATCAGCAATGGTTGGCTTTGAAAAAAGTGTATTATTTACTGGAAAGAGGATGAGGAAACATTAAAGAGTAATGGAAATGTACTGTCTCTTAGCTGGGTGGTAATAACCAGGCTGTGTGTATTTGTCAAATCTCATCAAACTGCACTATGTATACATTACCCCCCAATTAAAATTCATTTTTAATGGTGTTGCCTAGCTTGACCACCCACCTTATTTTCTATGTATGGTTCCAGATGACTTTTAGTTGCTAGGAAAAATCAATCAGTTTGTAAATCAGTCAGTCAATGAGGCAGCACAGAGCTCCTTGTTCTGTGACCCTTAGACGAAGTTTTTTCTGGGCTCGGGGGCAAGCCAGAGACATGCTTCTGGATGCACCCCAGCTGCTGCCGCTGCAGCCATCTGCTCCTCCCGGACCTGCCTGCCTGACTGCTCAAAGCTTCTTCCCTTGTTTCTCCTCCTAGAAGCAGCCCCTGCTCCCTGGTGTGAAGAATCAGAGGAGAAGCTGAGGGGCTGTTTACCTGTCCTCGCTCAGCTTAGAACAGAAATGCAACTGGGCCTGGCCTTTTTGGGTTAGGAGGAACAGGATGCTCGCTAGGTAATCAATGCCATTTGCTTGATTTTCTCTTACTTTCTCTTTTTCAACTTTAGAGCCCTCATACTTACTTTGTCCTTTGTCAGGAAAGTTTTATGCCCCCAAACCTCGGGTTTTTACATAGCTGGCTACTACCCGCCTTCATGTTTTAGTAGAAACTCTCATTTCTTTGTGGCTTCTCCCATAATTCTCTGTTTCATGATACTACTCAATTATTTTGTGACAGGAGTCACCATTTGCAGTTCTCATTTTTTTTTTATTTTAGTATTTGTTCAAAATCTTTCTCTCCCACTACCTTACAGTTTCATGAGGGTAGGAATTCTACTTTGTCATATTTAGTTGGTTGGCTTTTCTCTCCCGTCTCTCTCATGCCTAACATAGTACCTCACAAATATCTGTTTAACTAAGGAACTATTATTCCCAGCATAATACACGTCTGTGTCCTAGACCATATTCCTTACCTCCTCTTTTGGGGCCCTTAGCTCTCCAATTACATTCTTATTTCAAGGCACTTTTGTTCTTTCCTGAGTCACAAGTGTCTTCCCTTGCACCCTCAAAAGCAATCTTGAGCCTCCCATCTTAAAAAGTAGATGGACTGAGAGGGGAGGGGAAGAGACATAAAAAATTGAGATGTGTTATGTACCTGTACCAACTTCCCATGATGAATGCAATCATTGTGTATTGCAAATATGTACTAATAAAAATAGAAAAAGATTAAAAGTAGAGGGACTTTTGTATGACTTGGATTTCCTTTTTCAACTCACGATGTCCCTTCATTATCAAGCTCTATGAATGTTGTGTTTATCAGCCGCCTCCTCTGACAAAGCATTCCTGGGAATCTTCTAGAACCTGGCCACTATCGGTTCCACATTATGGTTCACTAACTAGAGCCTTCGAGACTGACCCAGTTCACAGCTTGTTCTTGCTCTTGCCTCCCTCCGCATCACTGTATCAACTGAAGAGAATTATTGCCCACTCTTCAAAATTCAGTCCTTTGACTTTTGTTTCTGCTTCTACTTCTCATTCGGCCTCTTTAATCATTATTTGTAATGGTCTATTTCATGGACTTGAACTTCCTTTTGCTACATATAACTATCACTTTGGGGATCTCTCTAAGCCTTTTTCTCTTTTCTTTTGTGCTGTTCTCTCTCTCTCTCTCTCTCTCCTCTCCTCTCCTCTCTTCTTCTCTCCTCTCCTCTTCTCTCCTCTCTCTCTCTGTCTCAACTATATTCAACCTTCAAGGTCCTTCTCAAAATTTCCTTCCTCCATGAAGCAACCTTGATAGTCAATCCTTTCTCTTGCTTTTCCATCCACTGAACACCTTTGACATTTAGCACAGTCAGTCTTCATTGTGACTATTAGTGATTTGGTATTTTTTGATAATGGCATAACTCTGCTAAACATGCTAATTCAATCAAGCGGGTGAAGTAAAAATCTCTCTCTCATTGAAATCAAACACCCAATCTTCCAATTTTCACCTATTACTCTATCGTCATTTTTGTATGTGACTATCTTTATTTTCTTATAAAACTTCATTGACAGCTAAGCAAAACTTGAATATTAATCCTCACTATTTTTAAATTAATTAATTTATTTTTGTTAGTCCATGTTTGCAGTACATAATGTTTCCATTCCTTGTGTGGAGTCCTTACATGTACAGAACACATCTTAATTCCCTTTCCCATACCCTTTCCCTCCCTCTCTCCTCCTCCCTCCATCTCGTGATTCCCCTTCCCCTGTGAGTAAGATCTATCTCCCTATTTCCTATTACCTATCTTTTATTTTGCTCTTTATTTATATTTTGGGTTTCTGACACAAGAGAAAACTTAACTACTTTTATAGTAAAGACTTAAACTACAATGATGTATGCTTCTGCAAGAGTTAGCTTCTGAAGGACTATATTGGGAAACTGAAACAATGATATATTAATTTGGGGGAGCACTAAAGTCACCAGAAAAAAAAATGTAGACTAAATGTGTTAGGAGTTTCAAGTTTGGTATAGCTGGAGTTGGTTGAGGAGACTGGAAATGCAGGTGAAAGTTATCCTGAGCATCCTTATGTGGTTTCTGGAATGCACAGAGGGCTCTGGTGGAACTAAAGCTGCTACGGAATACTGGTCTCTATGCTGCCACCTTTAATAGTTCACTAAGATTCCTGAAAAGAACATCCCTATTTCATTAATGTCATCAATAATTTCATTTGTGACACAAATAAGAGGCTGAACTTGGCCATATTTTCAAACCCCAATCTAGAAATAAGTAGCCTGTGACTACCTTGGACAACCTCATAGACCACATTGGTGGAGACTTCTCAGTCCTATGGTGTCGTTGCTATCTGCTCTGGCCCTGTACCTTCAAGTCAGTCTACTCCATCCATGCCATGACTGAACAACAACACATAAATGGAAGCATCTAGCTCTCTTTTCTACCATCACCCAATTCTCTTCACTTAATTCCCTGCTTACCCTCTGCTCTGCTCAAGTTTTTCCTAGCTTGTGATTCATGATTCACTCTCATCTTGATGTCCTCCTGCTCTCTAATGACTGAGATCTTCTGATTCTGGCTTTCATGAATAAGGTGTTTTCCTCAGTTTGGGAGATTGAAAACTGCAGTGGTGGAATCTGAACCTAGCACTAGTTCACTTGTTTTAGATCCTATGATAGATAGAGGTCTTACAAATATGTCAGAAATATTGTAGTGCTCCAGAAAAGTTTCCATCTTGTGGTTTCTGTTATAGGTTAGAATCTAAATGATTAAATGTTGGTCAAATGAATTAGAGAAGATTTTGGAGAATATTGTGAAGAGATAGAGTGTACTGGAACCTGGTAAGTCTATTCAAAGTGGGAGAGAACAGAGATTCTTCACTTTATTGCTTTTCAAGCATTAGCTTTCATAACGATGTGGCACTGATAATGGGATGAGGAGGAAGGGAGCCATTGTCATGAAATGTCTGTAGTTGACTAATGGCCACTAGTTGAGGCTTCTGATTATCATAATGTGAAAATATCTCCTACTCACTATGGATTTCATCCAACCCTTATCCCAGTTGGGAATCTTAGAATGTCAGTTATATATCACTGTGTTGAGACAGTGAATAAATAGCCTTAATTATGACTCCCAGACTTCTTGTTCACAAGGCAGATTCTCAAATCAAAGGCTGTCTCATACCAAGGTCAAGGCTTACCAAATTGTTATGTTGGAAGTTTTATCATTGGTAATTTAAGCAAGCAAAATGCTTCCAATATTTTGGATAGAAGGAGGGAAGGGGTGAAGGAAAGAAGGGGGGAGGAAAGAAGGATGGAAAAGGAGAAGAGAGGAGAAAAAAGGGAAGGGAAGGGAAGGGAAGGGAAGGAAAGGAAAGGAAAGGAAAGGAAAGGAAAGGAAAGGAAAGGAAAGGAAAGGAAATAAAGAACTCCTGCACCGTGAAATATCACAATCTTAGACAATGATAACTGTTGTCTCTAAAATGTGGTCACATGTGAGCTGTCCAGACGCAGACTCAGCATTGCTGTGCTGAGCGAAACCAGACTTCCTGTTGAAGGGCAAGCCCTGAGAAGGATTCCAGCTGCAGTTGTCCTTGTAGAGGTCTCCACCCTCTAGCATGAAGGCTATCAGGTGTTGGCTTTGCAATTGTACAATCTCTTGTCTCAAAACTCCCCAACTTGCTGAGAGGTATTAGTGACCTTCTGGTGACCCCACACCTACACTTTAAATTTGAGCTCACTGCTTTTGCCCTAGCATATGGTCTGGGAATGATGAGAAAGAGAAATTGGATCTAGATGAAGGTAGTGGCCCTGGAAGGAAAGTCAGCTGGTCTCTCAGCAATAAAAATGGAAATATACTTGGATTTATTACCAAATTTTGCAAATAATAGTTCATGATCACTACACCTTCTGCTTAAATAAATTGCATCTTATTACTTAGATAAATGCTAGTTGGCTGCATGTAAATTTTTTATAGTTTCAGCAGTTTCTCAGGCTCATCAATGGAACCAGTAGAGTACTAAGGTCATGAAAACAATTTGAGGTGCTGAGCACTATCCCACTAAATACCTCATTTGTTCTGACCTCGAAGTGTAGAAAATAGTCACTAATTTAGAAAAAAAATAAAGAAGAGTGAAAGAGGAAGAAGGTTGTCCTTCGCAAATAAATAAAAGATCTGCATCACAGAATACTTTAAGTGATAATGAAGAACATGTTATGTTGGATGAAAGGAAAGTAAAAGAGAGATATTGTTTAGGTACCTAACAGCATGGGATCTAGAACCTGAGATCCTGGTTTGTGATCCTGGCTGTACTACTGACTACTTTTGTGATGTTGAACTAGTAACTTGCACTCCAATCATAAAACTCAGGGATATAATTCTGAACTTCATACTCAGTTTTGCTTTGAAGTTTTGTCTTAGTAGGGTTCTTTAGAGAATCAGAGCCAATGGGAGATAACTACCTAGACAGTTAGACAGATTTATTACAAGGAGTTGGTTCATAGGATTATACAGAATGAAAATCCCAATACCTGTAATCCAAAGGCCTTGAGACCCAGAAAACCTGATAGTATAAATTCCTGTCCCAGGCCAAAGGCAAGAGAAGATTGTTGACTTGTTAAAGACAGTTTGAAGACTGTCTGGTAGAGAGAGAAGATTCTCCCTTTCTCTGCCTATTTGTACTATTCAAACTTTAAACAGATTGGATGGAGGGAATCTGCTCAAATATTAATCTCATTCACACATACCGGTACAGACACAGCCAGAGTACTGCTGAGCCACATTTGGAACAGGCAACCTATGGGCCACTCAACGTGGCACACATAATTAACCACCACAGTGTAAAACTGCTCTAAGTAATACATATTAAAAATAAGTAACAAATGTTTTCAAAATCGATCCTATCTATAATGCATGCCTCAAAGAACTGTTAGGCTCTGCCAATGGGCATGCAAGAGGAAGGGCGAAAGGCTGGAGAGGGACAAGAAGGGAGTCACTCTCGCCATGTTCTTCCTGTTGGTTCTGTGCGCCTATAAATCTCATCATGACATCATTTCTTCACTCCAACAGAGTGAAGCATGTTCCTTTCAGAGGCAGCAGTGAATCCAGATTTTCACTTTTCCAGAATTGGCAGCACCAGCCTTCTCCCATCCCTCTCAGAGAGGCAGCACCAGCCAACACAATGCCCCCTCCTCAGGGGCTTGGCTTCACAGGCCATTGGAGCTCAGCATCAGCAGTGCCCTCTTCTCAGAGTTCAGAGGTTCAGCTTTGCGGGGCTCCTTGTCCAAGCCTCTTAAGTTTTAATAGTCACATCCCCTTCCTTTTGTTCCCCCAGGCATGGTGGCTGCATCCTGCAGTTGCTACTTCTGTATACTAGAGTTACCTTTTTGCCTTTTCCATGATCTAGGTAACGACTTTGGGCCAAGTTAACAATTAACTGAAATCGTTATACTAAATATTCTGTTAAAATAATTGGTGTGGTTTATGACTGACCTAATTGATATTTATTGAGTACCTACTTCCTGCTAGGGCTTATCATAAGCATTTTATATGTTTTAGCTAATTCAATGTCAATTTTAACCACTAGATTAAGGAGCACAAAGTGAATATCATAGTGCCTGGTCCATAGTATGTGCTCATTTAGTGTAAGTCACTTTTAGTTGGGCTCCTCCTAAAATAGATATTAAAATAAAGATTACTAGATTGCTAGTGGGTTTTGAGGGGGAAGTAGCCTAAGTGATGAAAAGAGAAAAGTAAGTCAGGAAAGAATGAAAACCAATGACATATACATTAATGAGCATGTTACTGCTGTGGGTAAGTGGTACTTAATTCTGCTAGGGAAATCATTTTGAGAAGCCTCAGAAGTGTCCTCTTGAAATATTGGGGTGGGTTGAAGCTGAGACATTTATCTACCCTCTACCATCCCCTAGGACATTTACCCCCATGTTTCAATTAACCATGTAGGTATGGGGTGGCACATTAATAGATCCGTTAAAGCTACTAATTTCTTTGTGGGTGTGGACCACAGTCCAGCCAGACAGAGGGTATGAAAAATGTTTTCCTAATACAGATCACGAAAGTGAGAGAAATCCTATAAATAGTACCTAGAATGTAATACACACTCATTTAAACGTGCTACTGAATTATTGATGACAGGAATCTTCTAGGGATATTATTGGCTAACAAGAAAACACCTGCAAAACTTTGGCTGACCAGGCGGGGCAGTGCACGTCTGTAATCTTAGCTACTCTGAAGGCTGACACAGTAGGATTTCAAGTTCAAGGTCAGCCTGGGGAATTTAGTGAGAGCCTGCTGAAAGAGGGGGAGAGAGAGTGAAAGAGAGAGAGAGAGACTGAGACTGGCGATGTAGCTCAATGCTTCCTGAGTTCAACCCCCAGTGCCAAAAAAAATTCTGGGTAGAGAATAGTCTTTATTGAGAAAAAGGACTTAATACTAGCCAAGGAAATATTAGCTCACAGTGAGTATATGGCAGAAATCTAGGAAGGTCACAGCCATGTCACCTTGAAACTCAATACAGCAAAGGAACTAAGTAGTCAGTCATACATACTCCCAGGATGCTGTCTTTTACTTGCAAAGGAACATGTATCGATATATACATACCCAAACTAACAAAACTAGTAATTGGTGGATACAGACATTTTAAAAGTCTAAGATCTGTGAAGTTACTGTGAAAGAATTAGGGAGAAAGAGACTGAGAGAGAGTTTTCTAAATAGGGCTTTCTAAATCGGGATATACAAATTTTTAATATAAAAAAGCTTAAAAATAAGTGTTCTTCAGGAAAATATTGAAGAAAAGAAAAGAAATACTGTCATGGAGCAGAGATGGGATACTGGGTACAGGGAGAAAAAATAGCTTTCAGGAGTAATAAGACAGATTACTTCTAAGAGACAAGCAGGAATGAATGGAGTCGCTGGGCATAAACACTGTGTGTGGTGGTAGAGGGGAGGTCAGAGAGTTGGAGAAGTTTTACCTGATCCAAATTTCTTTGTAACATTATAGTGGGTCAATCTTCTGAGAATGAGGGTGAAAATAGTGGTGTAGTGTCTTAAGGAAAATGCTGACAGGTTGAAGGATCTTTTGTGGGAAGTGGGAGTGGACTTAGCGATTCATAGAAGGATTGCTGAGCAATTTTGAGGATCCACCTGAAATTGGAGAACATGAATTTCTAGCAGGTCCAACTGGCATGTGTTTAATGATTTTCTCTAAGAATATACATGTAGAAAGCAAAGAGTTAGTTTCATACAGAAGCAGGTTGGACCAAGCAGATTTGATGAGTGAGCTTGGGAACTGAAGGTTTAAGTAAAAGGGTGATCAAAGGTTGAATTGCTACAGGAAGAAAGGTAAGACAGACAGTGGGGAAAATGGAGGGGCAAATGAGACTAAAGGTTTGCATGAGGCTAAAACTGCCAGCAATAATGAAATCAGGAAATCGGAATGAAAAGAAATTGTGATCAGAGGATAGATCATGGAGTTCCAAACTCATGAGGTAGATTAGTCCTCCAAGATGATAAGATCCAGGACCGTGAGTGTGTAACTCAAGTGGAGGGAGGAGAGGCCCCTGTAGATGTTGTCAGGGGTAAGACATGAGAGTGTTGGGTGGGTTGTCACTATGGCGATTGACTGCCCTATCCTAAGGGCAAAGTGTAAGGTGGCAAGGAGGCCACAGAGTCAGAGACCACAGTCTAAAGTGAGTGCTGGACAGGGATCAAGTGGTTGATTGATGAGAGTAAAATGACAGAGTAGAAGAGTAATGGTTTGGAAAGAGCAATTAACAGTTAGAGAAAAGATCCTGCCTGCAGGCTCTGTGTATACTAGACTGGGAAAGCGAGCCTACTGGACAGGCCTCAGAGAAAACACAATCCTTGGGGTGTCCATTGGAAGTCTTCAGGCCCACAAGGCAAAGTTCCAACTCCTTAGCACAGAGCAAACAGTGCCCTTCACAATCTAGTCCTAAATCCACTTTTTCATCTATTCCCCCATGGATACATCAGGGCATTTTTGATTGAGAGGATCAGAATTTAACATCAAAATATCTAATCCAACTCTTGAATAGGGATATATTTACTGCAGCATGTGTATATAGGATGATACTTAAGTGATTTTAACAGTACTGTCTTAGTTACTTTTTTCTCCTTGCTGAGACAAAATATCTGATGTCCAAAATTAGGGAAGAAAAGATTTATTTCTTACAGTTCTTGGGGGTTTCAGTCCATACTCAGTTGGCTCTAAGGCAGCCTGGCTTGGTGGGGCAGCCATTCATTGTGGCAGCAAACTGCAAAGCGTGAACTGGGGAGAGAGGGAAGACACGCCTTCTTCCCACCCTGGCTCCACCCCTGGGCAGGTGCTGCACTCACATCACCAATCCCAGCGCCAGACAACAAGCCAATCACAAATGCCAGAGTCAGCTGCATCTATGCCATGATTACATGAGAGTTGGTGGGGTCACAGGAATATAGCTATAACAAGTACTCAACAGGAATTAACTGTATTTGAAAGGTGACATCAAAACTAAGTATATAGATAGTTTAAAACCCTGTCTCTTAAATTATGATAACTCAGGAGAAGAGGCGAAGGGGATGTGAAAAGAATTAAGCTGTGTTATGATGAATGTAATCATTATTTACTGTAAACATGTACTAATAAAATTAAAAATATGTCTTCACCTTTTAGAAGTTATGGCAACTCAAAAGCTGAGCCTGCTTACAGATAAGCCCACCTTACCACACTATATCCCTGCTGAAACTGCAATTGCTTGGCCTCAATCCACCAGCCAACAAATGCTTAAGCAATTCCTGAGTACCTGCTAAGGATACAGCACTGTATCTAGGTGCTGTGAGAGTACAAGAACATAAAACATAATATGTCAAAAGAGTTTTCTGGCTCTTTGGAGAGAGAAGACACTTCTCTGAAGCAAACCAGAAGATTATGTAATTGAGCATCATGCTTTGGGCTACAGGAATTAAGAGGAAAGAAAATTCACTGGACTAGGTCACAGTGGTGGTGAACCTACGGCATATGTGTTATTTTTTTTATCTCTAAGACAGAAGATATTAATGTATTAATTGTTGTTAATGTATTCAGGTTTAATTGCAGTGTTGGCACTTTGTGATAAATAAGTGAGTTTTGGGTTGCAGTTCTGGCACTTGTCTCTAAAAGGTTTACTATCACTGGCTAGGATATTCAAGAAAGGCTTTGAGCTGGCTCTGGTGGTTTGCACCTGTAATTCTAGGTACTCACGAGGCTGAGACAGGAGGATTGCAAGTTTAAAGCCAGCCTAGGCAACTTAGCAAGGTCCTGTCTCAGAAAATAAAGTAAAATAAAGGGCTGTGAGTGTAACTCAGTCTTCCCTGCAATCCTCAGTACTGAAAAAAAAAATAACTTTAAGGAGAATCTATAGAGCTGAACTACATATAATAATACAGTCACCATGAAATCACGTTAATAATAGTAATAATTGATTCCACTTATGAAATACTTTTAAAATAAGATTAATTTTATTTTTGATGGATACAATGTACCCATTTATGAGGTACTATGATGTGATGCTTTTGGTTCATGGATGGATTAGGTAATGATCAACTCAGGCTAATTTGCCTATCTATCCCTTTAAACTCTTATCATTTCTTTATGGTGAGTACATTCAAAATCCTGTTTTCTAACAATTTTGAAACATGCAAGCATTGTGAAGTATAAAATCCCACTTCCCATAGCAACCAGAACTTATTCTTCCTGTCTAACTGTAGCATTTTGCCCATTGGCTGCCCCCTCTGGAGGCTAAGAAGTCCCCTAATGTGCAAGCCGGAGAACCAGGGCAGCTAGCAATGTGACTCAGTCCAAGTCCAAAGGCGTGAACACCAGGGCGGCAACAGTGTAATTTAGTTCCAGGTCGAAGGCCGGAGAACCTGGGATCCACTGATGCAAGTCGCAGAGCTGGAAGGCCAAGCACATAAGAGTCCTGCCATCCACACTGCAAAAGAGAGCAAGTGTAGTTGCCTTTCTGCCTTTTTGTCCTACGTGGGCCCTCAGCCAATATGTGGTGGCCATTCACACTGGGTGAAGGCACATCTTCCTTACTCAGTCCACTGATTCGCGCGCTAGTCCTTCCTGGAAATCCCCTCATGCCTAGAAATAATGTTTTACCAGCTCTCTGGTATTCCTTAATTCAGGGCAGCTGGTACTTAAAATTCACCGTCACATTGATCATATTAGATTAAGCTACAGTGAACCTATGATACATGTGTTGTTGTGTATTTCTTTTAAAACAAAAGATGTTAATGTAGACTTGTTTTTCTCTAAACTAAAACTTCAGCATTCAGGTTTAATTGCAGTGTTGGCACTTTGTGATAAATAAGTGAGTTTGGGGTTCCAGTTTGGGCGCTCGGCCTCTAAAAGTTTCCCCATCACTGGATGACGGCCTACCCTAATGACCTCATTTGAGCTTAACTTTCAACACCGATCCTATTTCCATATAAGACTACATTTAAAGATACTGAAGGTCAGGAATTAGAGCTTCAGCATGTGAATGTGGGGTAGTGACAATTCAACCGACCTCATTTTACAGAGACCAAAAAATGTTAACTTGTCCAAGATCATACAACTACTACGTGCCAGAGCGAGGCATCCAAACCTAAGTTAACCTTCCTCCAAAGCATTTGTCCCTCCTCCTCATAAATCTGATCAAATATCTTTTCTGCTCAACATATTTCTTCCAAACTAAGGTCAGACCTGACCTTTGGGTAGCCCCAGGCAAGGGCTCAGGGATTGGATTGTATGTTCTGTTCTGGAAAATCCATTCCTCCCCAGCCCCAATAATAGCTGGATTTCTGGCTTCTCCCAAGAGCACTTCCATTCCTACATTAGACTCAAGTTTTGGTACTATTATCCTTCAGTGTCCTAAGCACTATCACACACACTGCACTGCCCATTTATAAATCAACCTGCTGAGATTTGCTAGATGAGGGAACTGAAACAAAGTGATTAAGTCACTTGATCAATTTTACATCAGTCTTAAATGGCATTGCTCTGATTTGAACTCAGGCTTTTCTGCTCTAAGCAAACCCAATTTTCCCTCATGACACCACTCTGGACCCCAGAGTTCCTGCCAAACTAGTCTAGCGTTCCTATCATTAGGGGATTAGGGACATGTGTCCAGGATTTGCTCTTGGTTGTAGCCCAGAGCTGGGACCTTGCTTACTGTCATCCCATCCAGATGCACAAGCTTTACCCGCTGCCTTACCCCCCTCACCTAGGGTTGAACCTGTTCGCTTAGCACTTCCTCCCCACTCCAGAAAACAGGAACATTTCCCTGCTTCAGCCCGCTCAGGAAGCCTCATTCCATCGCTATGAATTGGACCCTGCTGGCCACATCCCAGCATATGACACGGTTGAACCAATGCCTGTCCATTACCCTGTCATGTGAATAGAGCTATAGCTGCTGCCCTTGCAGCTGGGCACCTCTCCCCAGGCAGGAAGCATGGGAGCTATGTAAGCCTGACATGCTGCCCAAAAAGATCCACCCCCTGCCCCAGAACTGCCCTGGGCCAGATCCAAGTCAATGAGGGTGTTTTCTGGGACTGCATTCTGACACAAGTAGAATGCCAGCAGGAGGGAGACAAGTCTAGAGAACTAGTAGCAGTGGTGATGGGCCTCCTGAGTTGCTGAGCATTTGGCACCAAGTGGGAGGAGACAGAAAAGAAGAGAGATTATACGAAGAGACCAACATAAAACTGGAAGAGATGAAGGGAAATGGAGAGAAGGCTTTCAAGTTCTGCTCGAGATCTGATTCTCAAATAGTCTGTGTTCTCCGTGGAGTATTTGACCTCACAAGTGGGGGCAGATTTATCTGAGCAGCAGGACCACCTGTGTCCCAGAACTGTCACCATCCCCCAGGGACCCAAGTGTGTTCCTCATCCCCAGGTGGGCTGTGGCTCCCCAAGTGCATGCTTCCAGGTGCCAGCTTCCAACATCTGGTCTTTCTACAAGAGACCGGGGCCCTTGGCACAACAGGCGTGGAATTTTTTTTCTGTGAAAACATCATGGGTCAGAAGAGCTAGGGATGCTGGGATCTGCCACTGGACATTCCCCTGGCATGAATTTCAGCAGGAAAGACTCAGACTGGGCAATAGTCCAGGGCAGACAGTGCTGGCTGGAGTCCCAGTTCTCTGACCTGGCCCACTGCCCTCCTTGGCTATCAGACAACATTCGCAGAGCCTGCAGACATCTGTGTGCCCATAGGAACAGCTAGGGAGCTGCAGGATCTGGAGACACAAAAGGGTTCCCTTTGTCTCCTTCTGTCCTCACTAATGGCCTGAGTCCCTTCCCAGGGCAGCAGCTGGGTGTTTGGGAGGGGATGGGGGCAGGGATTGGCCTCTGATCAGAGGAATACAAGGCTGCTCTTAAAGAGGTGGCCCAGCTGTTGCGAGTGAACACACAGGTGCACACGGGTGGCGCTGCTGCTCACTCACACCCCCGCTCCCCTGGCTGAGGAGAGGGCTGCGGACCAAGCCAAGGTAGCCCTGCCCACATTTTTGGAGGGGATGCCAACTTGGCGCCCGAGCCTGTGTCACCGACATGAGCTCCAGCAGCCACAGCCTTCTCACCACTGCCACTGAACTTTGGCAAAATCCAGTGCAGTTCACACCAGACACCCACTGGTTGGCACGTCACATGCCATGCCCACCCACGCGGGCAGCTTTCCTCAAGTGTCTCATTTCAGCCCCTTACCCCCTCCGCTTGAGCAGTTCTCTTGATCACACCACCTTACACTTCATTTCCCCACTCTTCTTTCCATTGTCTGCATCTCCCTCTACCACCCCGCCCCCCACCAATGCACACACACACACACACACACACACACACATGCATTTTGTTAAAGACCAGTGAAGGTAGGTTTTGTGCCATCCATTCCAACAGCTATTGCTGTTTCTCAGTGTCTCATAATTGAGTGTGTGGCTACGTTCCTAAAGTTCTGTGCCCCCTTCCCACAGTTTTGTGCCATTTTCTGGGTACAATATCCATTCCCCTACTCCAGCCGGTTATGGATTCAACCCTGTAGTAAGTGGGATGACCTTACTGCAGACACGTAGAATGCTATGGCTGCCAAAGTGCCTCACTGCGACTGTGTGGTTTGGCAGGGCAGGTTGGGGTGGTGTTGACAGAGGAGGTAGGGTTAAGTGACTTGCATACACAGTGACAGAAGGAGTGATCATGATCTGGTGGGGTTTTTATTCCTCTCTATTTTAAAATTACATTGCTTCTCTGAACTCAAAGCCAACAAGAAAGTGGCCCAAAGTTTAGTTGTGCTTCAAGTGCTATTTGTTACTGGTCCATGATAAGGAACCTGCTCCAGCATGCAAATTGATGCACTGTTAGCTTTATCCAACAGCCTTGCTGCAAACATAAAATGTCAGCTGAACTAAACTGCAGCCTCTGTGATGCGACTGATTTACCTTGACACAAACTCTTTAACTCAAAGCCATCCCTGTGCCCTGCACCCTGCCACTGCTGCTGACTGCCCAGGACGGGGAGGTGGGACCTACCACAGATCTGTGTCTACGGTAGGGCAATGGGTGGTGAAAGAAGCTAGACTGACAGATCCCACGGTCATGGAATAAATACTCGTAGCATCTTAGGTGTGACAAGGGCCCTGTACAGCCAAAACTAATTTCTACAGGAGGTTACTTGAAGAGCCAGGCTGCAGTGGGGTGACCGGTTTTTGTGTATCCAAGTTCCTTCATCTGAAGTGTGGCAGTGCTTGTGGAAGCTCAAGTCCATTCTTAGCTTTTGCCTGCTCTGCTGTGTACAGTAGGGGGTCTGGAGCACTGCAGGCTGTTCCCCAGGCTGACTTCCTACTGTCCTGCTAGTGAGGGGTGCTCACTGGAAACAGAGGGGGAAAGGAAGGGAGAAGAAAGAAAGGGAACTTCTTCTCTCTGTTCCTCCATGTCCTAGGGGACCAACTTGTCCCATTTTGTGTAGGACTCTCCCAGGTTTCAGTATCAGCCAGCTTCAGAGCTCAGAAAACCCCACAGGTACTTCTGCCTCAGGCAGGATCTCAGCTGTGGCTCCAGCCCCTGCTGACAACCACTTCTCTCCCTGGCCCTGAAATCAGGCCACTCTGACTCCACCTTTCACTGGGACGCCCCAGCCCCTGGGCTCACCAGTGCTGTCCCCTTCTTTTATTCCTCTAGCCTTCTGATGCTAGAGCTTCCTGCTGGTGTTAATACCCAGGTTGCAACTTCATCCCTTTCTTCCTTAAGTCCTCCCTCACCTGGGTCACTAATCTAGGCATTACATTATCAGGATTGTTTACTCTTGAAGTGGTTTCTGTTTTACTACTTAGACCCTGACCAATGTAGTAGGGACAATAGTACTTACTTTATAGTGTTATCACGAGGATTAAATTAGTTAAATAAACCACTTACAGCAGCGCTTGGCACATGGTAATTGCTTGTTAAATGGGAGCTGCTGTTATTATTAGTGTAGTGCGAAATAACATTTACGGTGCACTTGCCATGTGCCAGGCTAATCACTTTACACCCACGGTCCACATTTAAGCCTTTATTACACTTCTACCTGGGTGAACACGTTCTTGAGCTAATTGCTTAGGAAGCCTATTTACATTTCACACCTAGAAATTCCCAGATTCTTCCAAACCACTCCCCTCATGAGCCCAGGAATATTTCTTTACTGACCGAGCATCCTCTTGGGCTCTCAGGACACACCGGGACACAAAGAGGAGGGGGAGCGTAACTTGCTTATGACAGAGGATGCAGTGTCGTGGAGGAGACTAGTGTGTCAGACAGCTGCATTGCCCCAGCACAGAATGACAGTGTCACCTCAGAGAGCAGGGGAGACCGTGGGGTCAGGGGAACACTGTCTTGAGTTTGGATCTTGGTTCTGCTTCTACAACTTTCTACGTCTACAACCACCAACCTAAATGCTGGGGACCCGCTTTTAACCTCTCTCAGTCTCAGTTTCCTCATGTGTCAAAAGGATTCTTTTTATGGTCCCAATCTCCTCAGGCTTGTTTTGATGATTAGTGGGTTAATATTTTTAAGTGCTTAGAAATGTGGCTGGCAGGCACTAAAGACCACTTGTGAATTAGGACAGAGTAAGTCGAACTACAGGGGGAACCCACAGGATGTTGTCACTTGTTCCTACCTACAAGTATAGGGGTAAAAGTGACATTGGAGCAGAATCCTGGGGAAACAATACACATTTTTTTCCAAATAAAAAAGAAAATATCCCAAATCATAGAAAACACATGTACAGAGGCACAGAGATGTGAACATGCCTGGAATGTCTCGAAATGTGATTACAAGTGACTAATAGCTGGAGTTTTGTGGCGGGTGGCAGGAGACGAGTCTAAGATTTAGTGTTAGATATGTTGCACAAGGCATTGGATGTCTTGCTAAGGATTCATTTAATTCTGAGGGAAGGAAGAACCTACAAAGGACTTTAAATTGGAGAGAATGAAATCATTAGCTTTGTTTTGTATTTCCTTCTCATGTCAATACGTTTTTAAAGGTGAAAAACCCTGCACAGGTATAATTAAAAACATTGTAGAACCAGATAACTCCACATTGGAAACAATCTAAATATCCACCAACAACGGCATGGATGAATGAACTGCGTGGTTTATTTGCAGTGGGACACGACAGCAACGGATAATGAATGAAGTGCTGTGACACGCAAAGGACATGGGTGAATCTCCCAAGCCTAAGAGTAAGCAAAAGAAAGTACGTACAAGAGTGTGTACCCTATACATTAGCAAGTATAGAAAACTCAAAAGCAGGCACCACTAATCAGTGCCACTGGAAGTCAGGAGTGGTTATCCTCGGGGAGGAACAGGAACAGAGAAGCAGTCCAAGCAGAGTTTCTGGACTGCTGGTAATGGTCTCTTTGATGAACCTACCCTGGGTGCTTGCTTCACAGATGTATTCACTTTATGGTCAAGTTCAAGACACAGAACACTTGTACTTGATTTTATTTTTTTTGTGTGTGGGTACCGGAGATCAAACTCACAATCTCGCGCCTGCCAAGCAGGCACCTAAGCCACTGAGCCAAACTCCTGGCCCTGTTTTTTTCAAGGCAGGGTTGCACTATGTAGTTCAGGTCGGCCTCGCTCACGTTGTAGCCCAAGCCGGCCTCGAACTCACAATATTCCTCCTACCTCAGCCTCCTGAGTGCTAGGATTAAAGGTGTGCGCCACCACGCCTGGCTTGATTATTTTTTTTTAATTTTATTTTTTGCCATTCTGAGACTCAACCCCAGGACCTCACGCACAGAACACTTTACCTGTACTTTAATCCATGACCATCAATCTTTTCATTGACATACAATGTACATAAGGGGGAAAATCACCTATTTTTAGAAAGTACAAATGGAGGAAATGTGACCCTGTAGAAATCCAACTGAACTTTGACCCTAATCCAAATCACCATTGGACAAGGCCATTGTAGGTTGCTTGGACAACTACAAAAGTTTACTGGTTGTTTCTCCGAATTTACTCTGCTCCCTAATGTTTTCCCACATTGCAGCTGGAGTGATCTTTTGAGATCTCCATGTTACTCCTTGATTTAGAAAACTCTTCTGTGGCTTTCTAATGATCTCAAGGTAGGGACTTGTTATGGTTTATATCTAGATGCCCCCCAAAGGCCTCATGTGCTCATAGGCAGGGCTTGTGGAAGGTGATTGGATTATGGGGCTTATAGCTGACTTACTGTTAGGAGGTGGGGATCTGGTCAGAAGAAGCTGATCTTTGGAGCCGTAACCTGACTCCTCCCTTCTCTCTCTCTGCTTCCTGGTTGCCATGGCGTGAGCAGTTTTTCCTCTTTGCCATATTGTGTCTTCTTTGGAACCAGCTGACTGTGGACTAAAACATGAGCCTACAAAGACCTCTCTTCCTTAAATTGTGGGTGTTAGCATTTTGTCCCAGTGACAAAGAAAGTGATCAAGACAGAACTCACATCATCAGCAGGATTTACTAGGCTCTTTATGACCTGGTCCGACATGTATAACTCTGCAGTCCCATCTCACACATGTGCCTTCTTGTTCTTTAAGGTCCAGTCATAGTAAGTCTTCAGTCCCTGAAACAGGGTCATGGCATGTGCTGTTTCCATGCATGTGGATACTCTTTCCTTCTGCTCGTTGTCATGTCATCTATTACCCTGGAGATCCTAATCCAGGGCTGCTTTCTCTAGGAACCCTATGCTGACCTCCTTGAAAGACTGAAATTGTGATAACCTTTTACAGATTCGTGTCTCTTACCTTCATAGGCTTCACTGCAAGTGTGTTTTGCCACTGATTTATGCTATTTTTTTCATTGTCTCTCTGTTCCAGTAGAATGGAAGGAAGTTCCATGATGGGAGGAATCTTTTCTTCTTGATCACTCCCCTAACTCAACGCCTGACATATAAGCATTCAGTTTAATAGCCAGTGAGTCGGCCGAGTGTGGTGGTGCACGCCTATAATCCCAGCACTCGGGAGGTTGAGGCAGGAGGATCACTGCAAGTTCCAGGCCATCCTGGACTACAAAGTGAGTTCAAGGCCAATCTGAACTGCATAGCGAAACCCTGTCTCAAAAAACAAAAACAAAAAAAAAGACAAAACAAAACAAAACAAAACTCCAGTGAGTCCGTACAGAAATTAATATGTCATGGAGTCAGTACACTGGAGGGCTCTGTAACCTTTTGTTTAAATTCAGCACGTTTCACCCTCTCTGAGCCTAAGATTTCCCATCTGTGTAAAGGAGTGGAACCAGGTGACCTCTGAAGTTCCTCCAGCTCTAGATGAGTAACAGTACTGTTTTCTCTTTGGTGCGGTGTGCTCTGGTTAATAAAAAGGAAATAGAACTTACTGGCTTGGTACAACTTTCTATGCCTTCAGTAGACACCTGTTGATGGGTGGACCTACCCAAGAAAGGACACTGTTCTCCTTGTTGCCCTTTGGTGTTGTTCCATTTGAAGCTATTTTTCTTTTCACAGAAAAACTAACCCCACAGGGACTTAAAATAACAAAGCGACTGTCAAATTATGACAATTTAAGAGGTGAAGTTTTAGACAACAAAAAGACATCCCTTGAAGAATTGTAGCAATTAGAATTTCCATTAATAATAACAGAAGGCAATATCACCTAATGGTTTGGAGAACAGACTCAGACTTTAGACAAGCCCTGACTCTGCCAGACCCTCCCTGGCTGTGTGGCCTTGAACAGGTTACTTTGGCTGGCTTCCTTTCCTCCACTATAATGGAGACAATAGCAGCCTCCCTCTCATGGTTGTGAGGAGCCAAAGAGAGAATGTATTTATTCACTTCGCGAAGTGTGGGCAAGCCATAAATCTTCAACAAAGGGTAGCTATTCTGATCGCAATTATTAAATGAAAACACCTGAAAAGTTTTTGCAACTCAGGCTCTGAAGACAGAGAATCACACATTCACGGGCGGCTAAAAAAAAAAACAGTTCTAGGAGACGAAAAGCATCAAGGGATTCCACTATTTTAAGTAAAGAGCTGGTTACAATGAGGAAGTACGTGGTGGTGTCAGGAGCACGCTTCTTAGCCCTCCGGCTCTTAGCTTCCTTGGCAGTACAAGAAGCCCTAATCCCCACATCACAAGGTTGTCGTAAATTAAGTTTAAATGTCATTAGGCTTGTAAAGCGCTTAGCGTTGTTCCTGGCACATAGTAAGCGCTCAATAAACGGTAGCTGCGGTTTTTGCTTGTATTATCATTATTATTTGTCTTGAGCTTTGGCAGCCCTTGGGGAATATCGCGGGCTGCTGCGGTTAGAGTCTGGGGTTCATCATCCAAACCGGTTCTCAGGCTTCTGAATTCTGTGTCAAGTGAACTTCTGGGCCATTTAAAACACAAAGGCGAGGCGAAGTCCCCCACCCCTTCCCAAGTGCCCCGGGTTTTCAAAGGGAACGCCGAAGACGCCTGCAAGGAGTGGCGAGCCCCGGGGCCTGTGGGGTGTCGCGCTGGGAGCCCCCACTCCGGCCAGCGGGGCTCCCGGGCGCCGCCAACGCACCGGCTGGGCCGGCGTGCACTCGGCGTGGCCCTGGAGGTGTTCCCAGGTAGCCGGGCCTCGCGGCGTTTTCAAGTGCTGGCCGCGGAGCTTGAAAAGGGCCCGCCGCTGGGCCGGGCGTTTTGTGTTTGCCAAACAAAGCATGAAGGGAGAGTGAGCAAAGGGGGCGGGCTGGGCGCGGCACAAAGGCCGGGGGGCGGGCCCGGGCTGGGGAAATACAGTTCAGTGGGCCTGAATTGATACGCTCAGCCCCCAAAGCCCCGGGCTGGGCGATCACAGGGCATGAAGGCCCAGCAAAGAGCGCTCCGCTGCATTGATCCAATCGGAGCGAGCGGGCGAGCGAGCAGAGGCTGCGGGGAGGGAGGGGGCCAAGGACCCGAGGGGGGCACCCGGGGGTCTGCAGGGGCCGCCGGCCGCAGATTAGGCGCCTTTCTTAGAAATGAAGGGATCTCCGGCCCGGGCGAGGGCCCTCCAGATGGAGCGTATCCTCGAACCCAAGGGGAAGGGGTAGGAATGTCTCCCCCGTTTCGGTGGGGAGTGCACACAGCGCTGGGGCCGCCGCTACAGAGCTGCCGTCTTCTCCCGGAAAAGATGCGGGGCGGGGCGGGGCGGGGCGGGGCGGGACTGTGCGTGGGGGGGGCGGGTGAGTGACTGCGCGTTCTCTGGGGACCTTCCTGCATTCCGGG